>WWET01004766.1:73663-94536 GCA_011038615.1 Limnodynastes dumerilii | reverse complement strand
TCCCTAAACAATCTTCAGTATTGTGCTGCTGTCTCCTCCACCAGGTCACTGGATCTGTTTACTGTCTGGCAGATCATTGCCTGCAGAGCAAAGGAAAATGTGAGGGGAATCCAGGTCACCGTCAGGGGGTATGTAAGCACGAGCGTCGAGCACAGGTTATGTCAGGTAATGTGCTCCAGGAACCAGACGCTGTCCTGTGATTGTAGCAATCCTGTCACCTACAGAACCTGCAGAGCGATTACACAGCACAAGCTCAGCACAGCACACGTGTCCTGCACAACATAGTGACTCAAGAGGGCAGCTCCTCAGCATTGAGGTCATGAGTTCAGTTCCCGGACAGGCCCTTAGCGGTGCGGCTTCTCATTGGCTCCCACAATGCCCAAAAACATGTTAGTGGCTCAACTGACTACTGAATAAAATGAACCCCAGTGTGACAGACCCAGGCTCCACAGCAAGATGGCGGGGCCCGGGCGGGACTAGGTGGAGCTGGTGGCGGAGTTGGAGGGACTGCTGCCTGAGTGTGGGTCCCCATAGCGAACGGACCTCTTTCGATAGGGCCGTTCGCTCCCACACAGTTCAGAACTGACTGGGATATTGATTGCTTATGCACAGTAATCGATCTCTGGAGCACCCTAAGTGTGCAGACACTTTTGGCTGTCCCTAGTTTGCAGTGTGTAACATCGCAGCGGGGACTCGCAACGATCAGAGGTTGACAGCGCTCGACGCTCCATGTATGAGTGCACAAGACACGCCTACTCTGGCTGAGCACAAGACACACCTCCTCTTCCTGAGCACAAGACACGCCTCCTCTTCCTGAGCACAAGACATGCCTCTTCAGGTTGAGCACAAGACACGCCCCCTCTGGCTAAGTACAAGACACACCTCCTCTGGCTGGGCACAGGACACGCCTCCTCTGGCTGAGCACAAGACACGCCTCCTCTGGCTGAGCACAAGACGCACCTCCTCTTGCTGAGCAAAGGACACGCCTCCTCTGGCTGAACACAGGAAACGCCTCCTCTGGCTGAGCACAGGAAACGCCTCCTCTGGCTGAACACAGGACACGCCCCCTCTTGTTGAGCATCACATATGTACCCTATTACTATAGGATTGTTTGTACCTTTCTCCAGCCTCCGAAATATATAGCTGCGATCCGTCTCTCCTGTCATCCACAAGTTTGATTATACATCAGATAACGAGTTTTCTACTTGAGTTGTGTGTGGTTGTAATTTAACTCTCCTGAGACCTGAACCGATGCCAGGAAGAAATCACTGCCACATGGCGATATTATCAACCTCTACCTCGCAGTCCATTCCGAGCATCTGAAAAACATAATATGCTAAATATTCTTCTAATTGCAAATAAAACATCTGGTGTTCATCCAACATCTCCCCTCAGAGCATGGACAGCGCTTGTTACATAGTTACAGGTCCCAGGGACCGTAAAACAGGAGAGCGCAGGAATTCCTTGTGTACAACCATCCATCTTCTCCAATGACTTCAGCGGCATTTGTACATCTTCCGCAACCAATCAAAAACAAATAATGAAAGCGGTTACCTCAGACGCTATGTGGGGTCACTGCTAGGGATCGGAGCCCTTTTTGTCTTCTGTCTAATGGATCCAAAGGATCTCTTTGTGTTTCTCTCTGGACAGAAAAGATGCACGCTTAGAAGCGGATACAGATTGGAATGGGCGCTCAGTGGCGTGCATGCCTTCAGTCCGACTGGACAGCAAAACTGCCTGCATTCAGAGGGTAATCTCTAGGCTGGGCAAACACAGTCAATGGACATCCCCACTCTGGACCCAACAGGGGCGTTTTAAGAAGTGAGGGGGCCCTTGTGCAGGATTTGTACATGCCCCCTCCCCTACCCTGAGACAGGACTGTCCCGATTTGCAGACCTCAAAAGGGGGTTGGGGCTTAACTGCTTTAAGCCCTGCCCCTTTTTTGGCATCTATTTCTTCCTTCCGGAAGATCTTAGAGGGAAGAAATAGATGCCGAATGGCCCCTCTTCCCCTGCCAACCCTGGGTGCAGGATGAATGGCACAGGGCCCACTTTTCTGAGGGGCCCGTGTGGACTGCACACCCTGCACCCATTGAAGATACGCCTATGGGACCCTAGCGTTATAGGATATAAGCACAGGAAACTGCTGACACGGCCGACTATATCTCACCATCGCAGGAGTAACTAAGGTTACGAAGCTTCACTAAAGCTGGCCATACACCAGAGCGATTATTGGTCCGTTCATCCAATGACTGCTAATTACTGCTAATGTTCTAATGTATGGTCCCTGATGACGATAAAATGGTAAAAAAAATTATACAAAGAGCACTTGGGTCCAGTCATTTGATGTTTAAGCCAGTCTTTATTTTATATCAGAGTCCAGCTACCGATATCGCATAATGTGTGCGGCCATTATCCAATTATCGAACCCTGTATTGCCACCTCCTGGCCAGAGTTTTCGCATCTGTCTATTTATGTCTAGTTATCAGCTAGTACAGCAGCGGTCTGCAAGAGATACAGAGCTCATTGTCACTGCTTTCATTGATGATAAAAATGGAGTCAGAAACTGCAGCCAGGAGGCAGAGGTACCACACATTAAACGGAGTTTCTCTTTTGACAGCCAGCCAATCAAATAGTCCCTCGGGCCTCCTGCTGAGATGGACAGGAGGCCTGTGCAGCCAATCATTGCTGAGATTGACAAGAGACATGTGCAGCCAATCATTGCTGAGATTGACAGGAGGCCTGTGCAGCAGAGCTTCTCCCGATGTATTTATAAACAGCGTTCAGCAATCACACATGGAGCACCAAGCGCTGATTTAAGCTGTTAGCCTCTCATAGCTTACTTACAGTGCTGGGGAAGCGGCTGCCATGGGCCCCTCTCTCCTCCGGGCTCCCTATTAGACGCATCCCTTGCACCCCTGTAGTAACAGTCCTGGTAGGGTCTAGGTATAGTAAGTATGGAAGGTTTCCCCTTAGACCTGGGGCCATATTTACTAAAGTCTAGATGATCAAAATCGCCAGAGTTTGCTATCTTTTACTGGCGATATTGAAATCTCAGATTTACTAAAGCTGATTTGGCTATCAAATTGCTAAAGATGTTTTTTTTTTTAAATCACCGTTGTTGAGCTATCTCTGGCGATTTTTCCCAATCAGGAGATACATATATCAGATTTACTAAGGGGCGAGTTTCAAACTCGCTGTAGAATGGGTAAAAAATCCCCAGAGATAAATAGAGATGGTAGTGAGTATTGATTATTTCCATTAAATCGGCACTCACTTTGTAAAAAAACAAACCCCACATTAACACAAAAACAAAAAAAAACCCTTAATAATAGTTAGAAACCCTTGCCACAGCATATCATTAACCCTTATAGTACTAAAAGGCACAGCATGCCCTGCAATACATGGGCATGCTGTGCCTTATAGTGCTATATGCGACAGAATGCTAAGGGTTAATTGTATGCCATGCTATGCAATTACCCCTTTCTAGTAATGAGAATGTGTTTTTATTTTAAGGGCCCTGATCTACAGCGAGGTTAAATTATATAAACGTACCCTGAGAAAATGTCTAAAGTACCGCACGTTGGTACCATATGCTAAAATTTGCTAAATAAGTAATTTTGTAACATCAAATAGGAAAATTCTAAAATCTAATTGCAGACTTTAGTAGTTTTATTGCTTCCATGTAAGTAATATTGTTTTATTAAAAAAAAGTAGATGAAACTGATAACCCGAAGCTTACAATGAAACCTTATATTAATTCTGTACTAGCGAGATAAAAAAAATTAATCAAATGAGATTTAAAGAAAAATAAACAGAGACAAAATGATTTCGTGGAAGTCAGCGAGAAGACTTACACGCAGTTTCTGGCATATAATATAAAATTATTTTGAAAACATGGTGTAAAATTCCACTTTTGATTATATTCAGACACCCCGACTGTGATACCACCAAGTGACCTACACAGGTCCAACGTATTATCACCATTTACTCCCACGAAATGACATTTTTCACTTTGATAATATCATCCCTAAATGAAAAATTAGTGTACAAGTCAGCTAAGATAAATAGAATATGACAGACGGAGAGTCCACAACCCTCGGAAAATCACTGCCAGCTGGTGAAAATGCTTAAATTGAACGTATCAATTTCCAAAATGTATTTTAATAAGTGTGAACCCGCAATGCTAAAAGTCATAATGATAATTGCGACTTCTCATTATAACCGTCTGAGTCTGAAAAGTGATGTTCAAAGAATTCCACTCATCTCTGACTCAAACTCACCATCATTTATCGGCAGATTACTGAGCGGGAGATTTGTTAAAACTTCCAGAAAGATCAAAATAAATGGGAATATTTACAGAATATGGATGTTTCATGTGTTTTAGTGTTGTCAGCCGTTCTGGATCATCAATATTTACTACACTGGCCAATTGTGCTGGAACATCCAGAAGACTCATGACATTTGGAGAGAGAGTTCCAGGGGTGTAACTACTGTACAGGGGGTGCAAAGAGTATGGCCGCTATGCGGCTTGGAAGAAAACGCATCACTGTAAGCAAGCTGTCAGAAGCTGTCTGTTTAAAACAGCGCTCAGTGCTCCATGTATGAGTGTATGTATGTATAGCGCTACAGCACTCAGCCCTCATACATGGATTTGTGAGCGCTGTTTAAAGCTGACACACCTCCTCTGGCTGGTACAAGACACACCCCCTTTGCTTGGTACAAGACACGCCTTCTCCAACTGATACAAGACACACCTCCACTGGCTTGCGCAAGACACGCCCCATCTGGCTGATGCACGACACGCCTCCTCTGGCTATAAGACACACCTCCTCTGGCTATAAGACACACCTCTTCTGACTGGTAAAAGACACGCCTCCTTTGACTTATACAAGGCACGGCTCCTCTGGTTGATGTAAGACACGCCTCATTTTCCAGCAATAAATACTGTCTATTGTCACCTAGGATGTTGATGTTGATCATTCTACTGTCAAACTCATGTGGCCCAAAAGCTTTTGTTTTGCGGCCCAAACTCAGGGAGGTCTAGCGACCTCTTTAACTGCTGCAATGACCAACAGCGGTAAACAGCAGGAAACAGATTGCTTTGCAGCCAGTGCCATACAAAAGAGCTGGAAGATGGCACACACCGCAGAGGAGAGACACAGACGGAAGGTAAGTAAGGTATAAACAGGGGAGACTACTGAATGGGGAATAGTGGGGAGCTGGAGACATATGATGGGGATACTGAGAGTTGGAGACACATGATGAGGATACTGGGAGCTGCAGAGACATGATGGGGGATACTGGGGGCTAGACATATGATGAGGAATACTGGGGGAGCTGTTGAGACATGATGAGGATACTGGGAGCTAGAGACACATGATAGGGGATACTGGGGAGTTGTTGAGACATGATGGGGGATACTGGGAGCTGGAGACACATGATGGGGGGTACTTGTGGAGGGAGACAGACACATGATGAGGAACACTGGGAACAGGAGAGACATATGATGGGGGATACTGGGAGCTGGAGAGATATGATGGGGGATACTGGGAGCTGGAGAGATATGATGGGGGATACTGGGGGCTGGAAACACATGATGGGGATACTGGGAGCTGGAGCGACATGATGGGGAATACTGGGAACAGAAGAGACATGATGGGGCATACTGGGAGCTGGAGTGCCATAATGGGGGGTACTGGGTAGCTGGAGACACATGATGGGGATACTGGGAGCTGGAGAGAAATGATGTTGGATACAGGGAGCAGGAGAGACATGATGGGAATACTGGGAGCTTGAGGCACATGATGGGAATATTGGGAGCTGGAGAGACATGATGGGAATACTGGGAGCTGGAGAGACATGATGGGAATACTGGGAGCTTGAGGTACATGATGGGAATACTGGGAGTTGGAGCCACATGATGGGAATACTGGGAGTTGGAGACACATGATGGGAATACTGGGAGCTGGAGAGACCTGATGGAGAATACTGGGAGCTGGAGACACATGATGGGAATACTGGGAGCTGGAGAGACATGATGGGAATACTGGGAGCTGGAGAGACATGATGGGAATACTGGGAGCTGGAGAGACATGATGGGAATACTGGGAGCTGGAGAGACATGATGGGAATACTGGGAGCTGGAGAGACATGATGGGAATACTGGGAGCTGGAGAGACATGATGGGAATACTGGGAGCTGGAGAGACATGATGGGAATACTGGGAGCTGGAGAGACATGATGGGAATACTGGGAGCTGGAGAGACATGATGGGAATACTGGGAGTTGGAGAGACATGATGGGAATACCGAGAGCTGCAGAAAAATGGCATGTGAGACTTTTTATTTTTATTGTGGCCTACACAACCTTAGACTTCGATTTTTTGGGCCCAATTGGGGTTTTGACTTGGACATGGCTGCACTAAAGCAATCGCTGGCATGTGGTAGGCTGTTGGGCACCGTTAATGATTGTGCAATGTGTGAATGTATTTTGTCACCGTTGTTCCCCCCAGTATTTACACCTCTCACTCCCCTCCCTGATCAAAGATCGATGTCTGGATTTACATTTCATTTCTTTTTCCAGAAATTGTGTCTGACTGGTGTTTTGTTGGCTTCCAGGCCACGTAAAGGTCTGACCCGGCTTCTGCCAGATCACAACACAGAATCCTGTCATTAGGGACCGGACCATCTCTGCGATCCACCGACAATTATCTCTCCGCTCACCTCTCGCTCCTTCCCGTCAGCACAACACCGCCGCGTCTGTCCGGTCCGTCAGCACATCATATTTTGGGGGAAGATTTATCATATTTAAATGCCCGAATTAAATATTTTGAGACATTTCTGTTTAGAAAATTGAAGTGAAGCCAGAGGACTGGAGGGGCAGAAGAATGGGCCCATTCATGGCACACAGATTCTATTATACTGACTGAGAGCTATTAGCAGGGGGACAGAAGATGTGCTCCTAATAACACAATAAAGGTATTTCATTTCACATAAAATAATAACTAAAATATCATTAATGCAGGGACTCAGGGACTCTCTACACAGCAAAGACAGGGACTGCAGAGAAACAGCAGGTGAGTGAGAGTAACTGAGGTATATTTCATCTTTGTATGCCCTCTTCCAGTTCTGTTATACCCAGTGGTCTTACGACTGTGGGTTCCAGGGGCTGCAGCTGCTATGGCTCCAGGAGGAGAGGGGCCCGAGGCAGCTGCAGCCCCCGGAACCCACAGAGGATACCCCAGGAGCAACAATACACAGCTTACTACTTGCCAGCTGCTGCCAGCTTAAGTGCCCCTTCCTGTCAGAGGAGGTTTGCACATGTTTCTTATCTCTGAATGGGTACACAGAGAGAGGGAACACCTACACTCTTACTTGACTAAGAGGGAACGCCCACCTGTATATTATTGTAACATTATAGGTCATAGTAACATTTTAACATTGTCATAGTAACAATGTAACATTATAGGTTATAATAATATTGGCGCTTTTTAGAACACAATACAATGGTGGTAATTTGATAGAAAGTGACACTGACAAAAGGATAAAATATTCCCACAAGTAAATGAGTTTTCAGGGCTGGGAATATGGGGGAGATTTAGTTGAATTCACCACATGAAACCTCATCTTTCTGGTTACACAAACGTCTGTTTTTCCGATAAACGAAATCCCTCAGACACAGACTATACAACGCCGCTGTTATCTGTGTTATCTAACGCGCTTAGTGCTGTGTTCTAATTATTACTAAATCAATGGCGTTACTGTAATAATGTTATAGACCAGTCTCCGAGATCTGCTGGAGGGAAGAGATGAAGAGACGGCAGCTGTGCATTCACTGACCTTGCTCCATACATACAGGGTTCTACTTTTGCAAATGAATATCAAGGAGATTGTGATAGAACTCTCAAGGCTCTGCACTAGAGGGGTGTGTCCTGTACCCGCAAAGGGGTGTGTCCTGTACCCACAAAGGGGAGTGTCCTGTGAATAGCTCCACCCATGGGTATGTTTAGCGCTGCCAGGAAAATTATTTCTCAATATAAATGGCGGTCTCAGTATTTATGGATTGTTATATTGTCAGTGAATAAATCCTTTCAGTGTTATTGTGGAGACTGTGAATAGGATCCACTGATTGCTTCATCTTTATAGACGAGATAAAAGTAGGTGACACTGCAGCCGATTCACAAGAGACCAAAGTGTATTTTTCACTTAAGTCTCCATTATTAAAGTCATGATGTTTTAGATAACTGCCAGTCTTTCATTACATCTTGGCCTCCATCAAAATGGCCGCCTCCATAGACATCAATGCAGGAAAATAGGAGACAAGTTCTAAATTCTTTCAATATACAACAATGGTTTCTGAAAGTGAATTAGCATTAGGAAGATTGCCAATACTCCAGGGAGTCAGGGAGATCACTCGCTCTTCAGAAAATCAGGGAGATCACCCACTCTTCAGGGAGTCAGGGAGATCACTCGCTCTTCAGGGAGTCAGGGAGATCACCCGCTCTTCAGGGAGTCAGGGAGATCACTCGCTCTTCAGGGAGTCATGGAAATCACCCGTTCTTCAGGGAGTCAGGGAGATCACCCGCTCTTCAGGGAGTCAGGTAGATCACCCGCTCTTCAGGGAGATCACCCGCTCTTCATGTAGTCAGAAACACTTTCAGGAACCAGAGTAAACAAAGTTGGTCTCACAGTAAAGGCGCCAGCAGATGCCTGGATTCGGGGGCCACCTACACTGACCATTCAGCGACTGGCAGGTTAAACAATGCTCATCAGTAGTTGGGAGCATTGGGACCCACCTCTCCTCCGGGTCCCTGCCCTGAAGGTAGTTAAGCCAATGCTTGCTTCCCATATATTACAGATAGAACGGATCTGGAATCTTATCATGAAGAATATTGGACCAAATGATTGGCAAAGGTAATTGAATAACGTTTAGATTGAACAGACGCCCAGTGAATATTGCTGGACCCCATGTAATAATATTGTATTCTGATTCATGTTTTGTTTATGGAATGTAACCCAAACCCTAAAATTCAGCTCTAAGCAGGTGTAACATAAAATAATGCAGATTGGGAGATGTGATGAGATATTTGGGAGACGTCATCTGTGTGATATCATGGAATGTGTTCTGGGAAGATGAATGCAGGTCGGCTGCAATGTATGAGCCCGGCAATCTCCGGCATGCTCAGGTCATTACAGATGATAGCTGAAAATGATCCCAGCATTACGTGTTTTTGAGCCAGGGCCAAGATGACTGGATGGAAAGACGATGGGAGCTCCTGTAATCGCAGGCAGGGTCGGCTTCTGCAAAACAAATGAGGAAGGTTTGTCGAATTTGGATGAATCACAAACGCTGACGAGTCCCCTGTTAACCCCGTAATGCTTTCACAGCACTTTACAAATTGTAGTTATGAACAAATGGTTTATGTGAGGTCACTACCTGGACCTGCATTGTGGAACGCGGTGTAATGACTCACAGAACACAAGTGTCTTAGGAGTAGAGAGAAGGATGTGTAATCCTGAAGGGGAATAAAGGCCGCAGGAAAGTAAAGAACGAGACCTAATACACAAACCGGATCTACATACTAGAAATATAGTCCCAACCTCCACAGGCTTAAAAAGCACAATGGCCACTTTCATCCCATCCATCCAACTGATTAGGACACAACCACCAACCAACCACCAAGACATAAGTACAATGGGCCAGACGTAACAGGAAAACAGCATTGTTTAACCCAGGTGTAACTTTCCACCTGAATTCCTCTTATTTTCACACTCTGGATCCGGGGCAATGACACTTCCAACAGAGGGGCTGAGGTGACAAATGGGCGTTCCCTCTTAGTCAGGTGACAGTATAGGCGTTCCCTCTCTCTGTGTACTTATCCAGATATGTCAGAGGGGCAGGGCTAAGTTGACAAGTGGATATTTCCTCTTAGTCAGGTGACAGTATAGGCGTTCTCTCTCTCTGTGCACCCATACAGACATAAGCCAGAGGGGCTGGGCTAAGTTGACAAGTGGGCGTTCCCTCTTAGTCAAGTGACGGTATAGTCATTCCCTCTCGTTGTGCACCCACACAGACATAAGTCAGAGAGGCGGGGCTAAGGTGACCAGTGGGTGGTTCCTCTCAGTCAGGTGACGGTATAGGCGTTTCCTCTCTATGTGTACCTATCCAGATATGCCAGAGGGGCTGGGCTAAGTTGACAAGTGGGCGTTCCCTCTTAGTCAAGTGACGGTATAGGCATTCCCTCTCGTTGTGCACCCACACAGACATAAGTCAGAGAGGCGGGGCTAAGGTGACCAGTGGGTGGTTCCTCTTAGTCAGGTGATAGTGTAGGCGTTCCCTCTCTCTCTGTACCCATCCAGACATTTGTACTTCCTAGAATTTACCTTTTACCTGCATGAAGGAATGTTAATAAGAGCAATGCAGATATATAATGTGGATGGGGCTGTGTATAGCCAATTATGTACAAGAACAAGTTTTATATAAAAGGGTTTTACAATAAATAGAAAATCTACTGACCAGTGTTTCACAATACAATAAAGGAATTTACAGTGACTGCTATGCAATGCAGAGGGCAACCTAATGACCATAAGCCAATACATACTGCCTGATACTGACCACCATTCAATACAGAGTGCGTCCTAGTGACAATTATCCAATACAGAGAGCATCCTACTGACCACCACCCAATACAGAGAGCGTCCTAGTGACAATTATCCAATACAGAGAGCATCCTACTGACCACCACCCAATACAAAGAGCATCCTAGTGACAATTATACAATACAGAGAGCATCTTATTGACAATTTACCAATACAGAGAGCGACCTACTGACAATTATCCAACACAGAGAGCGTCCTAGTGACAATTATCCAACATAGAGAGCGTCCTAGTGACAATTATCCAACATAGAGAGCGTCCTAGTGACAATTATCCAATACAGAGATTATCCTAGTGACAATTATCCAATACAGAGAGCATCTTAGTGACAATTATCCAATACAGAAAGCATCCCGAGAATCACCACCCAATACAGAGAGCATCCTAGTGACAATTATCCAATACAGAGAGCATCCTAGTGACAATTATCCAATACAGAGAGTGATCTACTGACAATTATCCAATACAGAGAGCATCTTAGTGACAATTATCCAGTACAGAGAGCATCCTAGTGACAATTATCCAATACAGAGACACCCTAATGACTACCACCCAATACAGAGAACATTCTAGTGAACACCACCCATTATTGTCAACATCCCAGTTCTCCTCAAACAACAGTGTAACTGCAAGGGATGCAGCTGCTACAGGGCCTGGAGGAGAAAGGGGCCCATGGCAGCCGTTCCCCCTGCACTGTAAGCAAGGTGTCTAAGGCTAACATCTTAAAATAGCGCTTAGCGCTCTGCGTATGTATAGCACTGTAGCGCTCAGAACTCATACATGGAGTGCTGAGCGCTGTTTTAATCTGTCAGCGTCTGACACCTATCAGGTAGCGGTCCTCTCTGGCTCCGCATAGTCCCGCCCCAATTCACATTCAGGCCCCACCTCCTTGCTATGATGCCCCAGCTTTTCACACGATGGCCAGTGAGTAGCGCTTTTGTCTCACAACGCTGAAGTCATAAGTTCAATTCCCGGACTAGTCCTAATCTTTGTGGAGTGTGTATGATCTCCCTGTGTCTGTGTGGATTTCCTCCGGGTGCTCCGATTTCCTCCCACATTCCAAAAACATGCTGGTAGGTTAATTGACTGCTGAATAAATTAGCCCTAATGTGTGTGTGTGTGTCTGTGAGTGTGTGTCTGTCTGTGAGTGTATGTATGTATGTATGTATGTATGTGTGTGTGTGTGTGTGAGTGTGTGTCTGTGAGTGTGAGTGTGTCTGTGTTAGCGCTACATGAAAACCTGTTAATAAATAAATAATTTCCGCCCCTGCAGTTACTAAGGGTTACAGTCATACATAACTTACATGAATTATCATGATCCAGAAATGTTTTAAAGCATATATATAACTTTGTGTACATTTGTGCAGCTGCGAGTTTTGCAATCGCTAATTTCGAAGCTCCCCGTCCTTGTTGTAATGGAGCACAGTCTGAAACTGTTTGTAATAAGAACAGAAAATTGTTATTAGGTTTAATATCTTTGGAAAAGATTTTTTTGAAGCCACAAAAATAAAACAAAAACTCAGACAAATTTTTGGGGGCAAATATTACTCCTGATATTATTTGCAGATGGAAATATCCTTTAATTCGTCCCATACTTTTGTTGTTCATGTGCGGATCGTCTTTAGCATTTGCACAATATCAGCACTGAATGCCCCCAAAAAGCCAGGACTGGGGAGAGTTAACTGACAGAGACCCGGTGAGCGTGGACAGCCGCCAGTGGACAGCGTCTTCCGTAGAACAGTGCGATCACTGTACGAGTGAGGACAGGGAAGGGGTTAAGAGACTCCTCCAGCCCAGATGATATTCATTCCCCGTGTGAAATGAGGTCAACACTTTGTTTTCCCTCTTTTTAGAATATTTTTGTTCCTTGGCGTTAGCTTGGAACGCTCTGTCCCGAAGGCGCGCACAATGATCACACTGCAGCGTCACAACACGTTTTCACCAGATTGTGACACTTTCAGGCAAAGGGTTTTTTGAAGTTTCATTCAACGTGGCCCCGAAATCTTTCTCCTTTAGAAATGTCGTCACAAACAAACATAGGACCTGATTCACTATCATGCAAGCGTTAGAGACTGGATTAACTATTATGCAAGCGTTAGGGACTGGATTCACTATTATGCAAGCGTTATATAATGGATTCACTATTATGCAAGCGTTATATACTGGATTCACTATTATGCAAGTGTTAGAGACTGGATTCACTATTATGCAAGCGTTATATACCGGATTCACTATTATGCAAGCGTTAGAGACTGGATTCACTATTATGCAAGCGTTATATACTGGATTCACTATTATGCAAGCGTTAGAGACTGGATTCACTATTATGCAAGCGTTATATACCGGATTCACTATTATGCAAGCGTTATATACTGGATTCACTATTATGCAAGCGTTATATACTGGATTCACTATTATGCAAGCGTTAGGGACCTGATTCACTATTATGCAAGCGTTAGGGACCGGATTCACAATTATGCAAGCATTAGGGACTGGATTCACAATTATGCAAGCGTTAGGGACTGGATTCACAATTATGCAAGCGTTAGGGACTGGATTCACAATTATGCAAGCGTTAGGGACCGGATTCACAATTATGCAAGCGTTAGGGACTGGATTCACAATTATGCAAGCGTTAGGGACTGGATTCACAATTATGCAAGCGTTAGGGACTGGATTCACAATTATGCAAGCGTTAGGGACTGGATTCACAATTATGCAAGCGTTAGGGACTGGATTCACAATTATGCAAGCGTTAGGGACTGGATTCACAATTATGCAAGCGTTAGGGACTGGATTCACAATTATGCAAGCGTTAGGGACTGGATTCACAATTATGCAAGCGTTAGGGACCGGATTCACAATTATGCAAGCGTTAGGGACTGGATTCACAATTATGCAAGCGTTAGGGACTGGATTCACAATTATGCAAGCGTTAGGGACTGGATTCACAATTATGCAAGCGTTAGGGACTGGATTCACAATTATGCAAGCGTTAGGGACTGGATTCACAATTATGCAAGCGTTAGGGACTGGATTCACAATTATGCAAGCGTTAGGGACTGGATTCACAATTATGCAAGCGTTAGGGACTGGATTCACAATTATGCAAGCGTTAGGGACCGGATTCACAATTATGCAAGCGTTAGGGACTGGATTCACAATTATGCAAGCGTTAGGGACTGGATTCACAATTATGCAAGCGTTAGGGACTGGATTCACAATTATGCAAGCGTTAGGGACTGGATTCACAATTATGCAAGCGTTAGGGACTGGATTCACAATTATGCAAGCGTTAGGGACTGGATTCACAATTATGCAAGCGTTAGGGACTGGATTCACAATTATGCAAGCGTTAGGGACTGGATTCACAATTATGCAAGCGTTAGGGACCGGATTCACAATTATGCAAGCGTTAGGGACTGGATTCACAATTATGCAAGCGTTAGGGACTGGATTCACAATTATGCAAGCGTTAGGGACTGGATTCACAATTATGCAAGCGTTAGGGACTGGATTCACAATTATGCAAGCGTTAGGGACTGGATTCACAATTATGCAAGCGTTAGGGACTGGATTCACAATTATGCAAGCGTTAGGGACTGGATTCACAATTATGCAAGCGTTAGGGACTGGATTCACAATTATGCAAGCGTTAGGGACCGGATTCACAATTATGCAAGCGTTAGGGACTGGATTCACAATTATGCAAGCGTTAGGGACTGGATTCACAATTATGCAAGCGTTAGGGACTGGATTCACAATTATGCAAGCGTTAGGGACTGGATTCACAATTATGCAAGCGTTAGGGACTGGATTCACAATTATGCAAGCGTTAGGGACTGGATTCACAATTATGCAAGCGTTAGGGACTGGATTCACAATTATGCAAGCGTTAGGGACTGGATTCACAATTATGCAAGCGTTAGGGACCGGATTCACAATTATGCAAGCGTTAGGGACTGGATTCACAATTATGCAAGCGTTAGGGACTGGATTCACAATTATGCAAGCGTTAGGGACTGGATTCACAATTATGCAAGCGTTAGGGACTGGATTCACAATTATGCAAGCGTTAGGGACTGGATTCACAATTATGCAAGCGTTAGGGACTGGATTCACAATTATGCAAGCGTTAGGGACTGGATTCACAATTATGCAAGCGTTAGGGACTGGATTCACAATTATGCAAGCGTTAGGGACCGGATTCACAATTATGCAAGCGTTAGGGACTGGATTCACAATTATGCAAGCGTTAGGGACTGGATTCACAATTATGCAAGCGTTAGGGACTGGATTCACAATTATGCAAGCGTTAGGGACTGGATTCACAATTATGCAAGCGTTAGGGACTGGATTCACAATTATGCAAGCGTTAGGGACTGGATTCACAATTATGCAAGCGTTAGGGACTGGATTCACAATTATGCAAGCGTTAGGGACTGGATTCACAATTATGCAAGCGTTAGGGACCGGATTCACAATTATGCAAGCGTTAGGGACTGGATTCACAATTATGCAAGCGTTAGGGACTGGATTCACAATTATGCAAGCGTTAGGGACTGGATTCACAATTATGCAAGCGTTAGGGACTGGATTCACAATTATGCAAGCGTTAGGGACCGGATTCACAATTATGCAAGCGTTAGGGACTGGATTCACAATTATGCAAGCGTTAGGCACTGGATTCACAATTATGCAAGCGTTAGGGACCGGATTCACAATTATGCAAGCGTTAGGGACATACTGAATATAGCTACTACGCATCTTTACGCATGTACGCAATCTACATAACGAAGCACTACCCAGATAGCGTAAAATAGTTACTACGCGTGCGTAGCAGCTATATTCGGAAAATTACAGACGTATGAAAAAACGCTGTTGTGAATCCAGCCCTAAGTTCTTAATTATATGCAACTAGTAGCAAGGCGCCTCCCCTGACACGCCCCCCAGTTCTTTAGGTTCGTAGTTGTGTGTGTAAGACGGCTAATTAAGAACGCTTTTTTGGAACCGTGTCTAGATTTGCTCATTTAAATGCCTCCCTCCACCCAATCTTCTTATCTTTGTACTTCCTTCCCCTTCGCCCCTTCCTTCTTAAGTCACTACGAAGGTCATTCACAGCAGTCCATCGTAGATTACATATATAAGTTACTACGCATGCACAGTAAATCCATTGTTGTATTTACGCATCCAACAGCCGCATAGACCGGTTGCTGAATTAAGACGCACAGCGCTCGTACGTTTTTAGGTTACCCAAGATGCGATCCTATATTCCATACAGAAGTGCATAACTCCGCCCATTCTGTCAACCGCATGCCTTTCCCCGCCCCCCTTGCAGCGATTAGGCATTTGGATCTGAAGTGACGCCCCAACATATCTCCTAGCGCACAGAACTAAGACACTTGCTTTTTTATTAGCAAATAGCAACAAAAACATAGATGATAGAGTAACATTTTGCTCTTTTATTTGCAATATGCATATTTTTTGGTTCAATACACATATAGAGAATGTAACTTATGTCAGGCAAAAAAAAGAGGCTTTTATCAAAGGAACTTTTATAACTATGGGCAACTCTAGAAACCATGCATGGCGTGTGTGCACCATACAGGGGGGGGGAGTCTGGATGGGCGGGGCTGGGCGGAGCCACAGAGGAACGCTGCCTGATGGTAGCTGTCAGGGGCTGACCGCTTGAAACAGCACTCAGCGCTCCACGTATGACTGCTGAGCATTGTATATAAATACATTGCAGGCAGCAGAGCTGCTGTTTTAAGCTGTCAGCCTTGGACACCTTGCTTACAGTGCAGGGGGAATGGCTGCCACGGGCCCCTCTATCCTCTGGGCCCCATAGAAGAGGCACCCCCTGTAGGGGCACTCCCCTCTCTCGTGCACTCCCCGGTCACTCCCCTCTCTCGTGCACTCCCCGGTCACTCCCCTCTCTCGTGCACTCCCCTGTCACTCCCCTCTCTCATGCACTCCCCGGTCACTCCTCTCTCTCATGCACTCCCTGGTCACTCCCCTCTCACTCATCTCTCTTGTGCACTCCCGTCACTCCCCTCTCTCCTGCACTCCCCTCTCTCGTGCACTCCCCTCTCTCGTGCACTCCACTGTCACTCCCATCTCTAATGCACTCACCGGTCACTCCCCTCTCTCGTGCACTCCCCTCTCTCGTGCACTCCCCTGTCACTCCCCTTGCTAATGCACTCCCCGGTCACTCCCCTCTTTCGTGCACTCCCCTGTCAATCCCCTCTCTCATGCACTCCCCGGTCCCTCCCCTCTCATGCACTCACCAACAAAGCAGAGAGCATCTGAATACACAGTAACATCAGCTCAATCCCAACCCATCACATAGGCAACAAAGCAGAGAGTATCTGCAGATACAGTAACATCAGCTCAATCCCAACCCGTCACATAGGCAACAAAGCAGAGAGTATCTGAATATACAGTAAAGCCATGTCCCAGATATCTACATAGAGGGGCTTTTGGCCTACATATTTCTGCCTACAGAGTAATGAAAATGTTTAACATATGCTGCCCATACATTATAGCAATCAATTTAATATGAACTCAGCTGCAGGATCGTCAGAAACACATCGCGGGATTAGATTTTTGGGATATCCTATTAATGATGATCAGTAATGCCCTGATGACTGGAGGAATCCTCAGCGTGCACTTGTGCCGGACCCCTCACTTCTTGCACTAGTGTCACCTTTGTGGGCAATCAGACTGGTGCAGCTGTGGGTTATGAAACGGTTTCTAATGGATGCAGCGGTAGTGTGTGTGGGCCTCTCCTTTCCCATATCGTCACTTTATATTGTGGCCTATAATTCTTGCACTATTGGATTGTTAGTACCAGAGCCAGTGTGTCCACAGCTTAAAACGGCCATATTTTTATTTTTAAATATTATTGTTATTATTATTATTATTATTCATAGTCGCCAACTCTCACTGACTATCAGGGAGACTCCAAGAAGAGTGGGTCAATTCCCTGACTCCCAGAAGTGTTTGGCCATCTCCCTGATACTGATTCAGTTCCAGAAGTCATTGCAGTATGATGACAGAATTTAGAAGACTGGCCGTTATCTAAGGCAACATGACTTCAATAATGGAGACAGAAATGAGAAAATACACTTTGGTCTCTTGTGAATCAGCTGCAGTGTCACCTACTTTTATCTCTTCTATAAAGATGAAGAAGTCAGCGGATCCTATTCACAGTCTCCACAATAACACTGAAAGGATTTATTCACTGACAATATAACAATCAATAAATACTGATGCCGCAATTTTATTGAGAAATAGTTTTACTGATAACGCTAGACACACCCATGGGTGGAGCTTTTTAAAGGACACACCCCTCTGGCGGTATTGGATACACCTCATTGGTGGTACAGGACACTCTTTGGGCAGCACAGGACACACCCCTTTGGCAATGCAGGATACACTCCCCCTTAGTGCAGGTATATTATATCACTGCTATCACAATCTCAATAGCGGGTAAGTTAGGGTTAGGCAGCAGGACATGGTGAGTTAAGCTTAGGCAGTTAAAAGGGGAAGGTTAGGTTTAGAATGCGGAACACAGAGGGTTAAGGTTAGGGTTAGGATGCAGGACAGGGAGGGTTAAGGTTAGGCTGCTACAGGCAGAAGGTTAGGAAGTTAGGGTAAGGGTAAGAGGATGGATTACTTTCCTGTCTGTTGCCATTTTTGGAAATTTTCCAGGTGCTGTCAACAAACTATCATAATTCAGATGTCTCGTGATGACATCCCCATCGCCGCTATGCGGGCTGACAGTAGTTTGTAGGAAAGACACCTTTCTAATTGGCGAATCGCGTCCCTTCCAGACTTTACCGGATTTATGAAATATTTATTTCATTTTCTAAAAACTGATCATCACAAAACAGAATATTTTCAGTGTTCTTAGTTCACGTGACACCCAAACGCTCTCCTTTTGTTTACACATCACTGTGTCACAGTTCAGGTCCCCAGTTATATTTTGGCTACTGTCTTCCATCGTCGTAACTCGGTCCAGGACCCCTCCCCCCCTGTCTCCTGGGAGGGGGGAGTTCTTGCTGTTTGTGTTTTGCTGCATCTGATCACAGCAAATAGCAATGTTTGAGATGCTGGATTAACTGTTTAATCAGATGTGGCACAAAACGCGTCGTCCTTTGTCTCCAGCCAGTGAACTATGAGAGGAATGAGCCTGTGATGTGTATCTGCAAACGTAGGGCATTCTCTCCTATGTGCGTCCCGGGAATAGTCACCACCATGACCCACTATACATTTATATCAAGTGTTTTGTCTCATTAATTCCACCTCATCAATCACGTATCAGACGCTCGGCCTTATCGCCATTCTACATGTGGATTATCCCAATCAACAGATGGTGCACAGAGAATATGAGGCTACAATCCCGGGGAAACAGTATTTACTAAACATCTCTTTAAACTTGCCTAGAACTCGGAAAATAGAGGTAGAGGTGTAGATTTAGGACAAATCACTTAGAAAAAATAACACATCTCTCTTTTTGTTAAAAAAAATTAATTTAAAATTAATAAATATGGGGCAGATCCAGAACAACGTTTCCGTGCGTATTTACGCCTGGCGGAGACATAAAAAGGCGATTTTGTATGTACTTCGTAAGCGCATGACAGATGATACGCTACGTAACATAACGTAACTCTGAGCGTAAGGGCCTCTCACGTATCAGTAGCGTGAAATTGTTCGAAGTGGCGTGACGATTTTACGTTAGCCGAAAGTACACTTAAATTACGCAAAGTAGGCGGTGGTTTGCATTTAAATCGTACAGTATGGGCGCCCTTACCGGCGTAACTATGCTCTGCCTATACGTACGTGTGAGCGGTTACACCGCCAAAAGTGAAGGTACGGTATAGAAAGCGTAAAGCGTCCAAAGTACGTACATGCAGGGGGAGTGCCTAGAGGAGTGTATAGAAGGTACGCTCGCGTAAATACGCTACGCTAGTAAATGGATTGCAAGTGGAGTTCTGGATCTACCCCAATGTCATTAACAATACTATAAACCCCTGCCGCAGCATGCCATTAAACCCTTAATATTCTACCGCGTATGGTACTAAATATACAGCATGCCCAGCAATACATGGACATGCTGTGCCTTCTAGTACTATATGTCGCAGCATGCTAAGGGTTATTGGAAAGGATATTTTTTATTATTTTTTAAACATTTAATTTACTAAGGGAATACAAGCAAAATTGCGGCGAATAAACATTTAACAAATCGCCACACATCGCTGTTTCAAAATCGACCGGGAAACTCGCCCCTTAGTAAATCCAGCAAATTATTTAAAAAATCGCCGGCAATGTACCGTCATTTTTAGGGTAATTTAACGCGCCCCTTAGTAAATCTAGGCCCAAGCCTCCAAAATCCCAAACTAACATATCAAGACACACAAAATGGCAGCCGCTCAGTGTAGCAAACACATAAAATGTAACACAAGCCCTAAATACAGCCCCAATACCCACACAAATATTTCTGCCAAAGACAATATATTTCCTATGACAGATACACGGCTGCAATCACTGCAGATAACATACGTCTCTGCTAATTTATTGGGCTTTTCCTCAATGGTTAGTTGGATTTGATAAACTTATCTCGTTTATATCTCGGTTATATATAGGTAACAATATAAATCACACATATCTCTGATTCTACTTACACAGTTATTGCTTCATGTGTTTTGATAATAAGGCGTCATGTTATTTTCCCTCTATCTGACCCCAAATCTGGCTTCAATCAGTGTTATCTTACACAGAGACCAGCTGAACCCGTCAGAAAACAATTATCACCCAGAAATATTGTTCATTGTTCAGAGTATTCTTGCCAAAAAAGTTTGAGTTAAAAAGTCGTAAAAATAAATAAACGAATAAATGAATCAATCAATTAATCAATCAATCAGTAAATTAATGAATACATTATTTAAATAATCCACTCAATCAATGAAGCAGCAAAACAATGAAAGAATAAGGTGAAGTGCCGTTGCATGTGGGGGTTGAAAAGACATAGGGGAAGGCATATGAAGGAGAGGGAATGTGAAGGTGAGAGGGGGCATATGAAGGAGAGGGAATGTTAGGGTGAGAGTGGACATGTGAAGGTGAGAGGGGACATGTGAAGGTGAGAGGGGGCATGTGAAGGTGAGAGGGGACATGTGAAGGTGAGAGGGGGAATGGGAAGGTGAGAGGGGACAG
>WWET01004766.1:63027-73559 GCA_011038615.1 Limnodynastes dumerilii | reverse complement strand
GGGTGACGGCGGGGGGCGGTGGGGGCATGTGAAGGTGATAGGGGACATGTGAAGGTGAGAGGGGGCATGTGAAGGCGATAGGGGGCATGTGAAGGCAAGAGGGGACATGTGAAGGTGAGAGGGGGCATGTGAAGGCGATAGGGAGCATGTGAAGGTGAGAGGGGGCATGTGAAGGCGATAGGGAGCATGTGAAGGTGAGAAGGGGCATGTGAAGGAGTGGGGCATTTCCAGACATATGTGAAGGTAAATGTGACGGTTAGAAACATGAAGAAGAAAGATCATCCCGGAGGAAATAACAATTTTTAAGTGTTCCATCAAGGAAAAAAGTTTTCCGTCTTGGGTTCTGCGAGCTTGAGTTGGAGAAGTTAAGATAGACCCTGGTGTCGTAAGTCCATCCGTGCAAGTGGGAGGAGTTGTAATGTGACCGCAATGACGTCAAAATATCAAAAAAATTGAAGTCTGACAATGGCCCAAAAATGCCCAAAAGCCTTAGAGGAACAGGAGGAAAACTTCACGGATTTCATGGTTTTTAGCATCTGGAAATCTCTCCTGTGCTGTATAACAACGTATAAAGGACTCAGAAACACTCAAAGACTGAAAGAGCCGGCATATAAACAATAATCCTACCAGAACAGAGCGGCACAAGGAATCCACCGGGCTCCAAAATATTTACATTTACCATATGCTTCAGTATATATTAAATAGGGTGCGCCAAGCCTAGGCGGTGTCATGTGACCTCTGCCATTGAAACATTATTTATCATAATAATAAACTATAGCTCCGCGGCCGTGACATTTATTTGGATATGACAACGAGATGTGAGAAATGTTTTAGTTACGCCGGCAGGGGAGCGGCCCAATGTACAATATACAATCATCCAAGTGATGGAAAGCGGATACTTACCAATGATCTCCCTGCTCTGGAGGCTGCAAGTTCATCATCTAAAGGAAACTGTAAGCGGCGTGAGGACGACTGACAGCTAATCACCAATGTATATTGTTCTAAGAATATGACGATCGCTAAGAAGAGCATCGCCAGGAGACGCCATTTCCTACCATTGCGCAGAGATGTGATCGTAGTTATACTTATCAATTTTTTTTCTGATTTACAAGCCAAATGAAATAAACGGAGGCCGATTCAGAGTTGTAAGTCATTTAGTATTGGATCAAGACTTTATTCCAGTTGGATTGTGGTTGCTTTGGATCACATGCGTCCTAATTGGGAGGGGAAAGACCTTCTTCTTAAGAATAGGAGCAGGAGGTTAGGGAAGCGTGGTGCACTCTTAAGTGCCCTAGATTCATTAAAAAAAAGGGGGAGGTGGCTGGGGGGGGGAGCTTTAAGATAGGTGCAGATACATGCTTATAGATACATGCTTATATATACATGCTTATATATACATGCTTATAGATACATGCTTATATATACATGCTTATATATATATGCTTATATATACATGCTTATATGTACATGCTTATATGTACATGCTTATATGTACATGCTTATATATACATGCTTATATATACACATGATTATAGACACATGATTATAAACACATGATTATAGATACATGATTATATACACATGATTATAGATACATGATTTTATATACATGATTATAGATACATGCTTATATGTACATGCTTATATATACATGATTATATACACATGATTATAGACACATGATTATATATACATGATTATATACACATGATTATAGACACATGATTATAGACACATGATTATAGATACATGATTTTATATACATGATTATAGATACATGCTTATATATACATGATTATATATGCATGATTATAGACACATGATTATAGACACATGCTTATATATACATGATTATATACACATGATTATATATACATGATTATATACACATGATTATATACACATGATTATAGACACATGATTATAGACACATGATTATATATACATGCTTATATATACATGATTATATACACATGCTTATAGATACATGCTTATATATACATGATTATATACACATGATTATATATACATGATTATATACACATGATTATAGACACATGATTATATACACATGATTATATACACATGATTATAGATACATGATTATATACACATGATTATATACACATGATTATATACACATGATTATATACACATGATTATATACACATGATTATATACACATGATTATATACACATGATTATATACACATGATTATATATACATGATTATATATACATGATTATATACACATGATTATATACACATGATTATATATACATGATTATATATACATGATTATATACACATGATTATATACACATGATTATATATACATGATTATATATACATGATTATATACACATGATTATATACACATGATTATATATACATGATTATATATACATGATTATATACACATGATTATATACACATGATTATATATACATGATTATATATACATGATTATATACACATGATTATATACACATGATTATATATACATGATTATATATACATGATTATATACACATGATTATATACACATGATTATATATACATGATTATATATACATGATTATATACACATGATTATATACACATGATTATATATACATGATTATATATACATGATTATATACACATGATTATATACACATGATTATATATACATGATTATATATACATGATTATATACACATGATTATATACACATGATTATATATACATGATTATATATACATGATTATATACACATGATTATATACACATGATTATATATACATGATTATATATACATGATTATATACACATGATTATATACACATGATTATATATACATGATTATATATACATGATTATATACACATGATTATATACACATGATTATATATACATGATTATATATACATGATTATATACACATGATTATATACACATGATTATATATACATGATTATATATACATGATTATATACACATGATTATATACACATGATTATATATACATGATTATATATACATGATTATATACACATGATTATATACACATGATTATATATACATGATTATATATACATGATTATATACACATGATTATATACACATGATTATATATACATGATTATATATACATGATTATATACACATGATTATATACACATGATTATATATACATGATTATATATACATGATTATATACACATGATTATATACACATGATTATATATACATGATTATATATACATGATTATATACACATGATTATATACACATGATTATATATACATGATTATATATACATGATTATATACACATGATTATATACACATGATTATATATACATGATTATATATACATGATTATATACACATGATTATATACACATGATTATATATACATGATTATATATACATGATTATATACACATGATTATATACACATGATTATATATACATGATTATATATACATGATTATATACACATGATTATATACACATGATTATATATACATGATTATATATACATGATTATATACACATGATTATATACACATGATTATATATACATGATTATATATACATGATTATATACACATGATTATATACACATGATTATATATACATGATTATATATACATGATTATATACACATGATTATATACACATGATTATATATACATGATTATATATACATGATTATATACACATGATTATATACACATGATTATATATACATGATTATATATACATGATTATATACACATGATTATATACACATGATTATATATACATGATTATATATACATGATTATATACACATGATTATATACACATGATTATATATACATGATTATATATACATGATTATATACACATGATTATATACACATGATTATATATACATGATTATATATACATGATTATATACACATGATTATATACACATGATTATATATACATGATTATATATACATGATTATATACACATGATTATATACACATGATTATATATACATGATTATATATACATGATTATATACACATGATTATATACACATGATTATATATACATGATTATATATACATGATTATATACACATGATTATATACACATGATTATATATACATGATTATATATACATGATTATATACACATGATTATATACACATGATTATATATACATGATTATATATACATGATTATATACACATGATTATATACACATGATTATATATACATGATTATATATACATGATTATATACACATGATTATATACACATGATTATATATACATGATTATATATACATGATTATATACACATGATTATATACACATGATTATATATACATGATTATATATACATGATTATATACACATGATTATATACACATGATTATATATACATGATTATATATACATGATTATATACACATGATTATATACACATGATTATATATACATGATTATATATACATGATTATATACACATGATTATATACACATGATTATATATACATGATTATATATACATGATTATATACACATGATTATATACACATGATTATATATACATGATTATATATACATGATTATATACACATGATTATATACACATGATTATATATACATGATTATATATACATGATTATATACACATGATTATATACACATGATTATATATACATGATTATATATACATGATTATATACACATGATTATATACACATGATTATATATACATGATTATATATACATGATTATATACACATGATTATATACACATGATTATATATACATGATTATATATACATGATTATATACACATGATTATATACACATGATTATATATACATGATTATATATACATGATTATATACACATGATTATATACACATGATTATATATACATGATTATATATACATGATTATATACACATGATTATATACACATGATTATATATACATGATTATATATACATGATTATATACACATGATTATATACACATGATTATATATACATGATTATATATACATGATTATATACACATGATTATATACACATGATTATATATACATTGACGCTGTGTGATAATATATAGTCAGTATGACGCTGTGTGATAATATATAGTCAGTATGACGCTGTGTGTTAATATATAGTCGGTATGAATAATTATTCATTTAGGGCCCCATAAAAGCCTGGGCCATCTCTGCAAGTTGTCAGCACTGAGCTCTGCCATGCAGTTAGGGGTGAAGGTGATAATGGCCCCTTAATGTCATGTAAAATAAATGAACCCAATGATTTCATTCCTCCCTCTCCTTTGTGACGAATCATTAACGTTTATTTTGATGTCAAAAGAAACTGCAGAAGGTTAATGAAAACTCTCATTTATTTTCCTTTGTATTAAGGGTCCGTCAGCGCCTTCAACGTCCCATAAACAGAATATTTCACGACTTCTGTGTGTTCATACAGCCCGGTATCATCACTGGAACGCGGGCACAGACCATCACATCTGTGCTAACAGTAACGTGAAACAGCCGCACGCCCGGCGCCATTGTTTATAAACCCCGCAAGGTGGTCACTTAGAAATGTCAACAGAGAGGATTGCAGAGCTCTCGAGGATGTATACGCGGAGGCCGCGATTCTGACGGCGTTACTGAATTATGAATTGACGTTCTGCCAGGGATTGGGGGCAGAAAGTTTATATACACTTCTATAGAACTCTAAACAAACCCTTATATTACCACACGTTGCAGCAATTACCGTCTTTACCTACATTTCTTTATCGCGCAGACATGAAACTAGATCCAGATGGAAGCGTAAAACGCGACCAACGTGTCTTCATCATAAACAGCGAAAGTGAAAATGACCCCGAGGAAAAGGAGCGGAGCGCTGATGTAGGACTGGATTCTGCGTACGACTGGGTACTCAAACAGTCGTTCTGCGCATATGTGAACATGGAATGCAGTACGAACGACTCTCAGTGATGCAAAGTGACCACTTTCGATGGCGAAACGACCCGCTGCGATGTTACAGATTGCGAAATAGGGACACCCGAAAGTGTCTTTTCGGCTGTCCCTATTTCGAATGTGTAACATTGCAGAATTTTTATTTTTATGAATGGGCGAGTGTGCGATTCGCATTCATTTTTCGGATAACAGCAGACCAAACCACCGGAGAGGTGTGTAACCCTCTCAGGGGCCTTAGGGTTAGGCTGAGGGAGGGGGGTCTTAGGGTTAGGGAAAGGGAGTAGGGAAGCTTTACCTTTCAGGGCATGGGGTTCGGTGCTCCGTGGATCGATTTCTCCGCCTCTTCGAGGCATGAGTAATTGATTTCCCAGCCAGTTCGCTACAGGGACCTACACCCGTGCAGCTTGTACGTCGGGTGGGCTGTGGGAGGAGTTTAATTTGTACAGTAAAGATACAGCACAGTAGGTCCTTACGTACGATCCACCAGTATGTATGAGGGGCTGACACGCAGGGGCGTGTGTATAAAGGTTAAGGTGGAGTTAAGGGCAGGGAAGAGGGCATTACCCTTGCACGGACACCATCTAGGATCGCACTGTGCGTACGCAGGACGCCGTAGACAAACAGGCGATGTGCGTTCTTAGGTCTGGATCTGGTCTATATAATTATGCATTGGGGGGATGGGATCCCGAGACTGGATTATTCCCTCGTTGGAAAGGATTGCGTTCACTTGTTCCCTCTTCGCGTTAGTGCTACCCCTTCAGAAGGCATGGCGACCCATGACGAGCATACCAAAAGCACGGGCCTCCTTATTACAATGTACGGTATAGACGACCTTCTCTCTGGGCCTGATCGAGACCTGAATGCAAAAACGAACCTACGACCAGATGCAAATAACGACGGCCCATACGGGATGTAAAGGAACATGCACCCTCAGCTCTGGATCCCGGGGCACGTATGGCGGTCAAGGTGACGCTCACGCCATGACACCGGCTTGTCCCAGAGCAGATTCTCTTCTTTTTCTTTTTTTTGTTGATGCCCTGATTCAGACTCCCCAATATGACCCCTTCCATTAGGAACAGAATACTCCGCTCCGGGGCTTCTGTCACTCACCTGGTTTAAATGATTAACTGATGTTTGAAAAACATTTTGCTCTTCAACAAAGGTGGTTACCATAGTAACTGACAGGAGTAGAGCATTTTGTTCCTAATGGAATGGGTCATGTTGGAGGGTTTGCTAATTCTGAACCAGCCTCAATGACTTCCATGTCAGTATAATCGCTGTCTCGTTTATATGCAGAGAACATACACACTTGTACCACCATGGAGCAGGAACTGATGTAAATGGTGAATATTCTCTGTATAGCGCTGTCTTGGTGGCGCTGTATAAATAATTGATAATAAGCAGCTCGTCCATTCGCAATGTATTTATCAATAACGCTCAGCACTCATACATGGAGCACATATAGCGGTCAGCCTCTGACAGCTTCTACCAGGCAGCGTTTTGCCAAACACTGCCCCCAAGTCCCCCTGACTCCGCCTAATCTCGCCCAACCAGGCTCGGGAACCGCCTCCGTCTGCTGCTCGCATTGTATTCATCAGCAACACTCAGCACTCCTACATGGAGCACATACAGCGGTCAGCCTCTGACAGCTTCTATCAGGCAGCGTTTTGCCAAACGCCGCCCCCAAGCCCTCCTTGTGGAGGGGACTCGGCCTAATCTCGCCCATCCAGCCTCAGCACTCACCTCCTTGCTATAGGGTCCGAGCCTGTCACCTGCTTATATTCTTGTGGACTTTGAGTAACATCCCATCCAGCGCTGTTCGTTGTTCGTAAAGTTGTCAGCGCTCTCCGTCTGACTCACGTTTCCTTTCTTTCCAGAGGCTCGGAGAGGTTTTAGGAAGTGATAGGAAGGATGATGACTTTATTATCTGATCTACGAGCATATCGTGGAGTCATAATATCCAGGGGAGTGGAATGTGGTTTGGGTGCAGGAAAGAGAATAATGGTGAAATTATTCCTTCTGTCAACATTCCAAACACATTATTTCCTGCTTAGTAACATACAAGGATTCCAACAGATGGGCATAAGGGCAGGTGCCAGTCACGGTAAATCTGCTGCTTCTATGATCAGGGATTAACTTCCATTAACGAGAAACAGTTGACTTTAAGGGAAGTTCAGTCTGACATTAGACAAGCGGGAGATATAGTGGGAAATATTGGACGCGATCCGCAGCTGAGCGTTTGCCGGCTGATGTGACGTTTCTTTGCGTGATTTTCTACAGAGCGTGCTCAGAAATGTCACAAAATAACTGTTATATTTATTATTTTGTTTTTAATAAAAACATGAAATGATTCATTTTTTATTACTATATATAAATAAAATACGGCGGCAGTAATATCTGACCCTTTGTAATGCCTTCAAAATATCACACAAGGGTCTAATATAGGTGGCGGAAAGTCTCCCCCCCTGGACTCAGACACGACCTGGGGCTGATGCAAATGTAGTGACGTCTGTGATTGGCTCTGGATCAGGGGCACTTGCTTGGACACGCCCCTTACGGTACATTGACTACGTCCCTCCACACCTCCCCTCCATCAATACAACCCTCAGAACGCGAGCCGCAGGACCTGACCTTTACATAAACTCACAGCTTTAAGCCAATTTTCAGAGATTTGGCGGCTCTCCCAGGATACCGGGAGATATGCACGAATTTCACAGGTCTCCCAGATATTCCAGAAGAGGCGCCGTTTCCACAACTAGTGTGTCTTCAGAGATTCCAACAGCGTCAGGTGCTATTTTCATCACCTTAACCCTAATCACCCTCCTTCCCGCAACCTAACTTTAACTGTCCCCTTACTATAACCCTAACTTTTCTCTTCCTGGAGCTTTACCTTAGCCTTCACCATCCCGTAGCCTAACTCTAGCAATCACCTTCCAGCACCATAACCAACTCCTTCCTGTAGCCTAACCTTAACCATCCCCATCAGGGAGAGTACATCTCAGAATTGGGAACGGGTAGCTTGTCAAAAGAGGAAGAGTCAGCATTATATAGTTCCGAAATAAAACTTTTCCGTATTAAAAAGATGTCGGCCCTGATACAGACGCGATTAAGCTGTTGGTGTCGGTGTCAGTGTCGAAACAGGTATTTCCGCGGCAGCACTACATCCCTTTTGAATTGTCTGATTTATTTATATTTTTCTGTTTTATAACGAATAGAGGGGGAACAAGACGTTTTTTTTCTGCCTAATCCACAATGTAAAATAACTTTCTCATTGGTATAAATACTTCTCAGCACAGCAGTCGTGTTAAAGAATTACTGACCATCGTGTAACTGTTCCTCGGTTCTCTATAAACATTCTGCAGGTAAATTATAAATGTTTGCATTTAGTCATTAATCGCCTCTCTCCTTCATTAATGTCTTCAGCAGATTTTAACATGTTTAACAACTGTTTTATTCTCCAGGCGGCTCCTGTTATATTTGGCTGCATGATTATTTCATTAAAGAATCTTAAAAACACACAAACTGTGAGAGTAAAATCATTAAAAAGGACCTTACAGAAAGATCTGGACAGAGGGAAATATTTCACCCGATGATTGTTATGATTTCTTGTCAGAAGTTCACACAAGACATTTGAGGTCACTTTAAAGGCATAAAATGTCCGGTGACCATATGTAAATACACCCAGATATCCTATCAAAGAGAATTCAGAGGGCCTGATTCAATTAGGTTAAATTAGTTTGCCGCCGTATTTTTAACGCTATTTTTAGCAAAATTACGGCCGATATTTTTTTTTCCTATTCAATTATTTTTTAGCGTTAAAAATACTCAGTTTTTTTAACGATATCGTTAATTAAAAATTCGCCCCTATGAGAGGTGCGGATTTATAACGATGTCCTGTCTTGTGCCCCGACAGGGCATGCTGATGCGTGTAGAACTACAGGCATCAGCATGCCCAAGGATGCCAGGTGCCTTGATAAAAAAAAAACTTTTTTGAACGTCGCAAATCACTTCCTGCTAGCAGGAAATGCCCGGCGGTAATGACAGGTTATTGGCCAGTGTCCACTGGCCAATAACACGTCATTTTTTTTACCCTGTTAAATTTCTTCTTCGCTGTCTGCTCTTTTTGCGCAGCGGTAAAAAAACTATTGAATTTCCGAATTTTTAACGCTAAATAGCCGGCGAAGGCGTTGTATTTTTTCCGACGCAATATTTTTGAAAATACCGCCGACAATTGAATCTGGCCCAGAGGGTGTTGTACAGAAGGAGGGGGATTCTAGTAATAAAAGGAATAGGAGAGGGGATAATTATGTTTGCTGGGTGACCATGTAACAAGCTTTAGTAAACTGTTGAAGAATTTAAGAGCAATGGGCTGGATCCAGACTTAAGTAAGTGCTTGAAATTAGATACTGGGCTAAACCATGTTGATTGCAGGGAGTCATATTTCATCTATTGCAAACGGTATTAGAGTTGAGAGGTGATGTTTCCTATCCCAAGTCTAAATAACAGTGTGATAGTAACGCTGGTCAGTATCTGTGTAATAATATAATAGTATATGTAT
>WWET01004766.1:43921-62751 GCA_011038615.1 Limnodynastes dumerilii | reverse complement strand
TATATAACAGTGTGATAGTAAAGCTGGCCAGTATCTGTGTAATAATATAATAGTATTAGAGATGAGAGGTGATATATAACAGTGTGATAGTAAAGCTGGTCAGTATCTGTGTGCAGTAAGCAATTCAAAGATCTATCCCTGCATGCAAAGACTACAATTAACTTGACTCCCCCTGAATTCAACATGGTTTAGCCCAGGAGTAATGAATTTCAAGCACTTACTTAAGTCTGGATCCAGCCCAAGGACACTTCCGACAGAGGGGCAGGGCTAAGTTCACAAGTTGGCATTCCCTCTTAGTCAGGTTAAAGTATAGGCGTTCCCTCTCTCTACTTAACCACCCAGACCTCCTTACTTCTGTTACGTGCTGCTGTGATATTCACAGCAGCACAAACTCTTCCTCTCCTGGCCGCTTGAGCAGAGCCTGGTTGTTGCTACTCAGCCAGGATCCTGCTCTATCAGATAGCTGGATGACAGCATTTATAGTTGTTGCTAAGTGCGCTAAGCAGCACAGCCATAGCTTCTACTCCAGGTGCTAGCATGATTAATAGGGCTCAGCTGGTGCCTAGAAGCCAGGACTCAGACCAAGTAGAGCTTTGAGGCCCTCCAGCTCTGATTGGCTGTTTAGTGTTTAAATTCCCAGCAGAGAGAACTCTACATTGCTGGTGATATTGTCTGTTATCTGGATAGTCGGCTCCAGTTTGTTTATGTTAATGGTTTTGCTCTTGCGATTGCCCTATAGTCTTGTTATTTCTGGCTTCCTTATTCCCTGCCTTGTTCTTTGATTGTCCAGTCTCAGTTTTGTCTGTCTGCTGCGGTCTATATTCATCTTCTTTCTGGTATCTGGTCATGTCCAGTGGTCGGGTCATGTTGGGGTGTAGTGTCCTATGTATGTATAGAGTGTAATAGAATTGTATTATGATCATGTCCAGTGGTCGGGTCATGTTGGGGTGTAGTGTCCTATGTCTGTATAGTGTAATAATACATAAATGTCCCTCTAAATATATTTTATATATAATTATATTGCTAACCTCTTTTAATTAAAGACACAATCTAAATGTTGCCAACAAGTGTACACGAAAAATAAATTTTGTACAAGTTTAATGTTCGCCATTTGCGCAGTTGTCCTGGACCACTATCAGAAGTCATGTTTACATTAGGAAAATCAATAGGAACATAAGAGAAATGTCAGGAGGAAAACTGCTAAGGACTCAATGCTGCTTCACTGTCTCACAAACACAGCATGATTCACTGGCAGGTCACAGAGGGCTGCGAAAGAAAAAAAGATTCAAGCATATGGTTTAAATACAAAAACATGTCCTCTTCCAAAATATTACTAATGTAGAATTATGCTAATCACATCCAAATTTCTACAAATATTGGAACAATGTATGGAAAGAATTTACAACAGTGTTTTCATTTGTAGTCAGCTACATTAAAAAGAAACACCAAAAAATTCTGAGTCACTAAATCATTGAGGTGAGTAACGACACTGACAATGTTATGTAACCACTACTTAAAAACCCTCTAATTTCTCTCTCTCACTCTCTCTCTCCATCCCAGTCTCTCCATTACTTCTCTTTCTTCCTCACCACTCTTCCCCTCTCTCCTGCCCTCTCTTACCCTCCCCAGCCCCCTCCCCTCTCTCTAAAGCCGAACACACTCCTCTCTCTCTCTTTTCCCTTTTTATTGATCTTACCTACATTCCAGTGACCCCTGTACTGTACAAATATTTATAGTAACCACCACCCAATACAGAGGGCATCATAGTAACCACCACCCAATAAATAGAGCATCCACCAGAGAACATCCTATTGAACACCACCCATACAGAGAGCTTCCTAGTGACCACCCCCAATATAGAGAGCTTCCTAGTGACCACCCCCAATACAGAGAGCCTCCTAGTGACCACCACCCAATACAGAGAGACTCCTAGTGACCACACCCAATACAAAGAGCATCCTAGTGGCCACCACCCAATACAGAGAGCCTCCTAGTGACCACCACCCAATACAGAGAGCATCCTAGTGACCACCACCCAATACAGAGAGACTCCTAGTGACCACACCCAATACAATGACAAATACTGAAAACATCCTAGTGACCACCAATAAATACAAAGAGCAACCTAGTTACCACCACCCAATACAGAAAGCATCATGTGATCACTATCCAATAGAGAGAGCATCCTTGTGACCACCATCTTATTGACCACCACCCACACATAGAGCTTTTAAATCTCAAAAGGCCACCGTCTACTGACGAATTCCCTGTAAGGTTGAGGAACAATCTTCGCCTGTCTACGATCTAGTGGCAGGACGATCAGTTTAGCATTTATCAAAACCCTGTTGTGATAATAACTGCAATTTATACTGCACTGTCTCACCTAAATTTGCAAACAGATTGCCCCCCTATTCCAGACAGCATTGGTGCAATACCTTTCATACTCCGCCTAGAGTTTAAATTTGTGCCTGTTTTTGATACATGAATTTGCATCTAGCCGACCTCCCAATGAGATGACAATAGCTGGACAGCTTCCTGTGTGTCTGCTGTTATCTGCAAATTGTGTCTAAATGGCTCCTAACCTGCAACGTTGAGATCCCTATTCACTCTTGCAGGAATTACACTCTTGTTGACCAGTTCTTGTGTTTCTAAGCCCATTCTTGCAGCTTTGTAAATGAAAGATCTCTTGACCATCGTCAACGCAGGTGGTCTGAATGTTTACCATTACATTGCGCCCAACACCCTAAGGAATCGCTCAAGAAGCCCTAAGAAAACAAACTGTCTGCTCTCTGTATACAAGAGAAAAGCAAAGTAACGAGGAATTAGGTGGATGATTTGGAGTTTGCCTGCAAATAGAACTAACCAGACGGCCCTGCGTGTGTATGTCAGGCAGTCCTTCCATGCACCATTCACGGTCCAGTGTGGCCTCCTAAATAGACGTATTGAAGTGCAACAACCTCTCCTTATATTGGGGTCTACTAGCGGAAACGTTTATGGTGCCGGAGCGTGACGCTACAACGCCTGAAATATCGCTGTTTATGTGGAAGGATGCTTAGATTTATATTTGTCTCGCTCTAGGTGACACTGACTACACATTAACAGCAGACTGAACAGTCCAGGGAGCAGATCATCCTGTGCAGTGGATAAAAAACCCTCAGTTCCAACATGTGCAAGTCTATGAGGGGCACGTCCAGTCCATCGTGTAACACATCAAGCTTTTCCCAGGTGTGTGCACGGAACATGACAAATGTGCTAAAGTTTTATCCATTTTTTGTCTACCAATAAGATAATGGACCGGATCCAGATTTAATATCGTCAGGTGATTTACGCACGCAAGGTGCGTAAATCACCTGACTGAACTGGAGGGCGCATGCGCCATCCAGATGTTATGCTAGGATTACTATAGTAATCCTAGCGTTTAAAGAATCGGACGGAACTTTGTTCCGTCCGAGCCCATTTGCGTTCAAATGGGCTGTACTTCCCTTCCGCCCGCTAAAGCGGACGGACCGCTGATCCACCCGTCGCATTTAAGGCAGGCTTATGGCAGCGTAAGCTGCCATAAAGCCCACACGACAGAGGGGAGTGACAGGGGGTGTGCACTCCCCTCTGTCTCGCGTAATTTCAGACCCCCGCGCGCACGGAAAGCACGCAGGGGTCTGGATCCGGTCCAATATCTCAAATGTGCTCTTATCCCCGGGTGCTAGAGGGCCTTGTGCAATCTCAGTGATGTCACTGGCTCCTTGTGATTGGATAGGCGGCATTCTCAGTGTTGTCACTGGTTCTTAGTGACTGGATAGGCTGCATTCTCAGTTATGTCACTGGCTCCTAGTGACTGGAGAGGCTGCATTCTCAGTGTTGTCACTGGTTCTTAGTGACTGGATAGGCTGCATTCTCAGTGACGTCACTGGCTCCTAGTGACTGGATAGGCTGTATTCTCAGTGATGTCACTGGCTCCTAGTGACTGGATAGGCTGCATTCTCAGTGTTGTCACTGGCTCCTTGTGACTGGATAGGCTGCATTCTCAGTGATGTCACTGGCTCCTTGTGATTGTATAGGCTGCATTCTCAGTGTTGTGACTGGCTCTTAGTGACTGGATAGGCTGCATTCTCAGTGATGTCACTGGCTCCTTGTGATTGGATAGGCTGCATTCTCAGTGTTGTCACTGGTTCTTAGTGACTGGATAGGCTGCATTCTCAGTGATGTCACTGGCTCCTAGTGACTGGATAGGCTGCATTCTCAGTGATGTCACTGGCTCCTATTGACTGGATAGGCTGCATTCTCAGTGATGTCACTTGATCCTAGTGACTGGATAGGCTGCCTCCATAGGCCTCAATTAGGACCGCTATCAAAGATTGCAGGGCCCAGGACACAGCCGCAGGGCGTCGCAAACCTGCTTTAACAGCGGGCCATGTAACATGGGACACAATTTGTAAATTTTGTCATCATACTGCAATGACTTCTGGAACAAAATAAGCATTAGAGAGTCAGGGAGATCACGCACTCTTCAGGAACCAGGGACATCACCCGCTCTTCAGGGAGTCAGAGAGATTAGCTGCTCTTCAGGGAGATTACCTGCTCTTCAGGGAGTAAGGGAGATTACTCACTTTTCAGGGAGTCAGGGAGATCACCCGCACTTGAGGGAGTCAGGGATATCAACTGCTCTTCAGGGAGAAAGGGGGGAAAATCACCTGTTCTTCAGGGAGTCAGGGAGATCACCCACTTTTCAGGGAATCATGGAGATCATCCGCTCTTCAGGGAGTCAGGGAAATCACCCGCTCTTCAGGGAGTCAGAGAGATCACCCGCTCTTCAGAGAGCCTTCAGGTGGATTTGACAACTGTGCAATACTTCTGTATTGCAGACAAACAATAACATTGCAAACGCTAATGCTTCACCTTCCTGTTATGACATTTACTGTGTCACAGGATTAATAAATGAAGAATATATCTGGATGTCTTTTGAGGTGAACGTTAATATTTTATTTCCGAAATGGACGACTATTTACAGCAGTGGAAATCCCTCCACAATAACAAGCGTAATCTTATCCAAACCGCGTCCTGTATGATAGGAGAAGCGTGATTGGAATCTCTGTGACAAACAAAAGCATTCAGCGTGTAAAGAGATCAGGACGATCCAATGACTGCTCAGTAACCTGGAATCCAATGTTATTGCCAATTACAGGACAAGTAATGGGTTCAATTATTTATTACAAGTAGTCAGTCATTGCTGCCGGGCTAATCATCTGCGTTGTCCCAGGACTGATAAGAAACCACAGGAAAGTGGTGCCCGCCAATACTTACCTTAGCTCTGCAGCAGTAGTATCAGATATTTGCTGCTTACAGCTGTACATAAATGGGCCGATGTCCTGATATTTCTGTCGGCCCCTGAACGGTTTATTTTAATAAAACGATTTGATGCTGATTGCTCCATTCCTAAGCCTTCTGGATTATTTTACTATACAAGTGCCTTCATCTACCCAGGAGCCGGCTTCTCGCGTCCGGCCTTGTCACAACGTTCATTCAGGTCATAGTGGTACGAATCTCACACTGCAATCCCCCCAAAGGTGAGACACGACGCACTCTCCTTCAGTGGCTGTTCCATAATGGTGTAATAATTCTGTGCATTTGCATGTACCGGCTCTCCGGGCAGAACTATGTAGAAAAACCAGGCTCTGTAAACATTTACCATCCCATGATAACTGCCTGATAATTATTAGACAGCTTGGTAAAACATTTCTGCATGACCCCGAGGACTCGCTCCATCGTCTCTCCTCTATATAAACTGTCGGGGGCCTGTATTCCATCTACCTCAAGTGTTGCATCTAGATACCAGCTAGTAATGGATTTTCTGGCTTCGGTTTCTAATTCAACGCAATAAACCAAGCAAGAAGTATTAATAATTCATACATTTTCACAAGACTGGTATTTATATGACCACATAACTGCTTCGCTTCTAGTACCGAGCTCTTAAAAAACATGAAATCATCTATTTGGCCCTTCAGCCGGGGAAATATAAAGATAAATCTCTGGAGACTGTGAGTGTTGTTGCGATGAACACGCTCGATATTGGGATCCGTGGCAGATGGCGCAGGACTTGTGAATCATCCTGGACTCTCATAATCATCAACATTCCATTGGAAACAAAATCAATTGTGTAATAGTGTAATAAATTGGGGAATGTGATCACTGTCTTCTTTGTAAACACGTTTTACCAATTGACATTAATTATCTCTTATTAATTATAGCTGACACGCGAAAGCAGCGCAGGAGATTACAGCCTATTGCTGAGCGGAGGGTGATGTAAATACTCAGTGACAGCAGCAATTGTAGCTCCCCGCTTCGCTTTATAAGTGATCTGATTTGGGGTTCTCCGAAGAAGGAAATCCGCAATTTAAATGACAGCGGGGAATGGATAAAGCGAGAGCCAGCATATACAATATGGCCTGAATTAACTCTGGAAATCACTAAATTGCAATAAGGGTCTGACGAGCCTTTTGACGAAAGGAGAAATTACTGACAGGTTGGAGACGCGGCGAGCGGCAGATTTTGGCTGCAGGGAGAGGTTTCGGGTTATACGGGGCCGATTAGGGTGAATGTAACACATCTCACAATGGTTTTTCTCTTCCACATTGTAATTCAACGGTAGAATTGTGCGCTGTCTATGCATTAGTTAAAGTGGGCGGGGCGCCAAATGATTCAAAAGCATGCACAACGGTGCCTATGGAATGCACAGCAGCTTAATACAATGCAGCCACATGGTCAAATTCGTGGAACATGAGTAGGGTAGCGTAACACTGATTGTAAATGGAGGTTATGATTAATACGCCAGATTGCAAATGTCACAAATTTATAGTAAATAATGTTTTTAACTTTTAATAAAAACATGAAAAACATATTTTTTGCTTCCTGTCTGTAGAGATGATGTGACACAGACGCAATACAGCGGCCGCCATTTCTGACCCTCTGTAATGCGTTCAGTGTCCCATCCTAAAACAAAGGTCTGAAATAGGTCCCGGAAGGTCAACCCCTGGACCAATCGTTCTGCAGAGTCTACAAGCGGAGAAGTGTTTATCCTATTATTATTATCGTTTATTTATAAGGCGCCACAAGGTGTCCACAGAGCCGTACAAAATAAATCAAAATACAGTACAGACATACAGGATAGAGATGGACAGTATAGTACATAATAATATACAGTACAGACATACAGGACAGGGATGGACAGCATAGTACATAATAATATACAGTACAGACATACAGGATAGGGATGGACAGTATAGTACATAATAATATACAGTACAGACATACAACACAGGGATGGACAGCATAGTACATAATAATACACAGTACAGACATACAAGGCAGGGATGGACAGCATAGTACATAATAATACACAGTACAGACATACAAGGCAGGGATGGACAGCATAGTACATAATAATACACAGTACAGACATACAAGGCAGGGATGGACAGCATAGTACATAATAATACACAGTACAGACATACAAGGCAGGGATGGACAGCATAGTACATAATAATACACAGTACAGACATACAAGGCAGGGATGGACAGCATAGTACATAATAATACACAGTACAGACATACAAGGCAGGGATGGACAGCATAGTACATAATAATACACAGTACAGACATACAAGGCAGGGATGGACAGCATAGTACATAATAATACACAGTACAGACATACAAGGCAGGGATGGACAGCATAGTACATAATAATACACAGTACAGACATACAAGGCAGGGATGGACAGCATAGTACATAATAATACACAGTACAGACATACAAGGCAGGGATGGACAGCATAGTACATAATAATACACAGTACAGACATACAAGGCAGGGATGGACAGCATAGTACATAATAATACACAGTACAGACATACAAGGCAGGGATGGACAGCATAGTACATAATAATACACAGTACAGACATACAAGGCAGGGATGGACAGCATAGTACATAATAATACACAGTACAGACATACAAGGCAGGGATGGACAGCATAGTACATAATAATACACAGTACAGACATACAAGGCAGGGATGGACAGCATAGTACATAATAATACACAGTACAGACATACAAGGCAGGGATGGACAGCATAGTACATAATAATACACAGTACAGACATACAAGGCAGGGATGGACAGCATAGTACATAATAATACACAGTACAGACATACAAGGCAGGGATGGACAGCATAGTACATAATAATACACAGTACAGACATACAAGGCAGGGATGGACAGCATAGTACATAATAATACACAGTACAGACATACAAGGCAGGGATGGACAGCATAGTACATAATAATACACAGTACAGACATACAAGGCAGGGATGGACAGCATAGTACATAATAATACACAGTACAGACATACAAGGCAGGGATGGACAGCATAGTACATAATAATACACAGTACAGACATACAAGGCAGGGATGGACAGCATAGTACATAATAATACACAGTACAGACATACAAGGCAGGGATGGACAGCATAGTACATAATAATACACAGTACAGACATACAAGGCAGGGATGGACAGCATAGTACATAATAATACACAGTACAGACATACAAGGCAGGGATGGACAGCATAGTACATAATAATACACAGTACAGACATACAAGGCAGGGATGGACAGCATAGTACATAATAATACACAGTACAGACATACAAGGCAGGGATGGACAGCATAGTACATAATAATACACAGTACAGACATACAAGGCAGGGATGGACAGCATAGTACATAATAATACACAGTACAGACATACAAGGCAGGGATGGACAGCATAGTACATAATAATACACAGTACAGACATACAAGGCAGGGATGGACAGCATAGTACATAATAATACACAGTACAGACATACAAGGCAGGGATGGACAGCATAGTACATAATAATACACAGTACAGACATACAAGGCAGGGATGGACAGCATAGTACATAATAATACACAGTACAGACATACAAGGCAGGGATGGACAGCATAGTACATAATAATACACAGTACAGACATACAAGGCAGGGATGGACAGCATAGTACATAATAATACACAGTACAGACATACAAGGCAGGGATGGACAGCATAGTACATAATAATACACAGTACAGACATACAAGGCAGGGATGGACAGCATAGTACATAATAATACACAGTACAGACATACAAGGCAGGGATGGACAGCATAGTACATAATAATACACAGTACAGACATACAAGGCAGGGATGGACAGCATAGTACATAATAATACACAGTACAGACATACAAGGCAGGGATGGACAGCATAGTACATAATAATACACAGTACAGACATACAAGGCAGGGATGGACAGCATAGTACATAATAATACACAGTACAGACATACAAGGCAGGGATGGACAGCATAGTACATAATAATACACAGTACAGACATACAAGGCAGGGATGGACAGCATAGTACATAATAATACACAGTACAGACCCCTGCAATCAGCATGGTTTAGCCCAGGAGTAACTTTCCTCTCTTAGGACCTGATTCACACTTAAGAATCTTCTTAAAATAAGAACTTAAAGTCACTCCTGGGCTAAACCATGTTGATTGCAGGGGAGTCATATTTCATCTGTTGCAAACAGTACTAGTGTTGAGAGGTGATATTTCCCAGCCCAAGTCTAAATAACAGTGTAATAGTAAAGCTGGTCAGTATCTGTGTGCAGTAAGAAATTCAAAGATATATCCCTGCATGCAAAGAATACAATTAAATTAATTCCCCCTGCAATCAACATGGTTTTGCCCAGGAGTGACTTTAAGTTCTTATTTTAAGAAGATTCTTAAGTGTGAATCAGGTCCATACAATCTAAATATAAAAATTTCTCAAAAATACAATAAAGTGAAGCAAGCACAGAACACAAGGCAAAATGCGAGGTGTCAGGCTTGGCAGATCAGGAAGGAGGGGATAGAGCACAGTGAGAGGTTGAGAGGGAGCCACCAGGTGGGGACGGGGTAAAAGGGTAGCAGAGGGGGACAATAGGGCACAAAGTGAGGGGGGAGTGGTGCATTAAAGACCCAAAGGGCCCAAAGGACTTTGACAAGCGAGCCCCATATTGCAGGTTATGTCCTCGCTCAGCACAATGTGATGACATATCAGAATGTGCATTAGTAACACACTAATAAATAACACAGAGCACTAAAACATCTCTTCCCCAACAGGTCACAAGACACAACTTCATCGCCATTGATGTATTTGGTAGTGATGCTGGTGTGTAAATCATCCTAATACTCACCATGAATCAGCCTCACGTTTTCACCATCTTTGAATTAGCAGAATACGTTTTTTTGCCGTAATCATTCCACACGGTAAACGTTTAGTGTTATTTTTCAAGGCTGTGACATATTTACTAAAGTGATGGAATCCAGATTGATACAGTTAATGCGATTAGCTGCAGAGGAATAAACACGCATACAATGTTTAGACTAGGTAAGAGGTGAATAATGCTCCCATCGTACATCCACAATCTTCTAGCTTTGATGTTGAACGTGACACCTAGTAAATCTATGGATTTCCATCTTGCATCATAGGGCTACCTGCCAGGTCCTCTGCATGCTCAGACTCCTGTAATCTTATTATTGGGGGATCGGACGGTCATCTAGAAACCACTGAATTTCATCAAAGTATTTGCCAAATGTCTGCTTAATTGTTTGAACGCAGCGCTTTGGCTCAGAAGCTCCATCTAATGTCTGAATCTCGCTGTATTATACGCAACATATGTACAACAATTCACCATGTTAAGATACTCTTCAATGTGGGAACTGTCCAGCTACATGAGTCACAGATAATCTTATTTTGTTACATTTTATCTCTGTATTTTGGGATGATGGTTTAGTCACAATCAGCGTTTATGGAACATTTACCAGCTCGGCTTTTTTCTTAATGTTTATGAACTTGCAGAGTAGTCGTCAGTCTATTTGTCTATTTCAGTGTGAGCCGCTTTCCACAGATAGAAATTGCGCGTCGGGATGTTTATAAGCGGGGGTGGAAGTTGAGAGAGTCAGGAAGGAAGAAAATCTATATTGGTACGCGGTTCTTTTGTACGCCAATAATGTACATTATAATACCACATTCACGCCTATCTGTCAAATCCTGCCTTCCGGGTGGACGAGGACAGGCCACGCCCCTCACTCGGCCTTTCGCGAGCAGATCCCTACCTTGACTTTTCCCAATGTGCGCTCACTGAAAATGGGGGCGCTCACACCCGTGCACATGAAAACCGCCATTATCACATTAAAGTGAAGGACCGGATTCATAATGAATAATGTTAGTTCACTTACGCATGCGAGGTGCGTAACTGGGCTGAACAGAGGCGAGAGTGCGTGCGCCCTCCAAATGTTCCGACAGATTTACTTAGTGAATAAGGAAGGTGCTGGCCTTACTCGCCGCCTGCTAAGGTGGGCGGGGGAAGCATTATAATTAGACAGTATGGGTGGGGTTAGGGGGTTAAGAGCAGTTCAGTGGTCGGAGATTTAAGGCTGTCTTATGCATCGTCACACAATCTGCGCACAAGAAAAGGGAGTGAAAATTCCCCTCTTACTCGTGGAATTTAAGTCCCCCCCAAACGTCCGGACAGCGCAGGGCACAGGATCTGCTCCGAAGTGAGCCCTACTTAGTAAACAGAGCCCATAATCTTACCCCAAATCCTTAAAAATCAGTGACAGGTTCATTATTCCAGGGTCTTTCCAGGTGTCCTCTCGGCATCTGTGGGTCTATCCTTACATCTAGATCCTGAACGTTGGAAGAGGTCATATTTAATGTCCCTTGTGTAGCGTTGTGGTAATAAAGGAGCGTTTCCCTTTAAGACTATGGAAGCATTTCCAAAATATTCTATATTCTCTAATGTTCTTTCTGACACAAAGTGAAACCATCTGTGTCCATGTTTCATAACTATCGCTCCATAAAGAAAAAGATGTTTTCCCATAAAAAATCCGCTTCTAATTCCAACATCTGCCAATCTGTGTGGTAGAAAATGTTTTTATGGGAGACAAAGAAATAAAACGTTCATAGTGATTCTATATAAAACAAACTTTTTCTATTTTAAACACTATGTAAAAAGTACAAACCCCCTTCTCCTATTGTTTGTAATTGAAAGTACACGGCTTATAGACATGGCAGAATCCAGAGCTGGGCTGGGGGGAGGGGGAGGGGTGTAATGAAAAGATTTGGGGTTTAGCACAAGCTTTATGTTGGTAAAGTTATTTTTGGTACTAATTGTCTACATTTACTATCTGTACTAAAGCTCCTATTCCTGGATGCGCTGACACATAGGGCTGCTACCCTGCAGGAAAGGAGAAGATTCTGGGCCGTATACACACAAGAGTGAGTGAGATATGGACAGATCCGCACCTATACCTCGGACGTATTGTACATACAAAGAATAGCTACTACGCATGCGACTACCGCATAAACGCAATCTACGTAACGAAACGATACGTAGATTATGTAAAATAGTTACTACGCATGCGCAGTAGATATTCTCGGTAAGTTAGGGGCGTATGTACAATACGTCCAGGGGTGTGAATCCGGGCCCTAATTCACCCGTCCTGCACCTAACCCACTCTCCATTTTTAGGTACCTTATAACACTTCATAGTGCCATGGGGCTACCTAATCTTACTGTGCGTAGTTTCCTTCTTAAGACGACAATGCCTCTCCCCCCTCCCACTCCTACCTGAACACTCCCCCAGGCGGCTTAACTACTCTTAAAAAAACACAAGGAAGGAATCTACGTTCCTAACTGGCACATGCGTAATAGATCTAAGGTGTGAATACAGCCCTCTAGCTCTCACTTTCCTATCACATACTAGAAAATGGCAGCTAGAATCTGATAGGTAACTATAGGCAACATCTCCACTTTTACTTTTCCACAGTTAAGTAAATCTGGCACAGAGTGTTATATCCAGGGTTGCCAACTTTCTACCTGTTCCCTTTAGGAGATCTCAGAGGGAAGAGACAGATGCTGGAATAGGGCGGAGCTTGATGATGTCATATAGAGAAATCGCTGCATGAAGCCACACCCCCTGAACTTCAAAGCTACTAGTCATAGTGTTACTAGAGATAGGGGCGGGACTTGATGATGTGATATAGGTAAATCGCTTCATGAGGCCACACCCCCTGAACTTCAATGCTACTAGTCATAGTGTTACTAGGTATAGGGGCGGGGCTTGATGTGATCTAGAGAAATCGCTTCATGTAGCCACACACCCTGAACTTCAATGCTACTAGTCATAGTGTTACTAGGTATAGGGACAGGGCTTGATGTGATATAGGGAAATCGCTTCATGTAGCCACACCCCCTGAACTTCAAAGCTACTAGTCATAGTGTTACTAGAGATATGGGCGGGGCTTGATGTGATCTAGAGAAATCGCTTCATGAAGCCACACACCCTGAACTTCAATGCTACTAGTCATAGTGTTACTAGGTATAGGGGCGGGGCTTGATGTGATATAGGGAAATCGCTTCATGTAGCCACACCCCCTGAACTTCAAAGCTACTAGTCATAGTGGCCCTGATTCAGAGATTGAAAATAAGAACTTAAAGTTACACCTGGGCTAAACCATGTTGCTTTCAGGGGAGTCAAATTTCATTTGTTGCAACAGTATTCTAGTTAAAAGGTGATGTTTCCCAGCTCAAGTCTAATTAGCAGTTTAAAAGTGAAGCTGATCAGGTATCTGTGTGCAATAAGTAAAAGCAAAGCATTCTCCCTGCATGCATAGAATAACATTACCCTGACTCCCCCTGAAATCAACATGGTTTTGCCCAGGTGTAACTTTAAGTTCTTATTTTCAGCCTCTGAATCAGGCCCAGTGTTACTAGGTATAGGGGCGGGGCTTGATGATGTGATATAGGTAAATCGCTTCATGAAGCCACACCCCCTGAACTTCATTGCTACTAGTCATAGTGTTACTAGGTATAGGGGAGGGGCTTGATGTGATATAGGGAAATCGCTTCATGTAGCCACACCCCCTGAACTTCAATGCTACTAGTCATAGTGTTACTAGAGATAAGGGCGGGGCTTAATGTGATCTAGGGAAATCACTTCATGAAGTCACACCCCCTGAACTGCAATGCTACTAGTCATAGTGGGGCTGATTTAGAGATGCGATTTTCTCGCAACTTAGGAGCGTATATTTAAGATCCTAGAAAATTCGCAAAACTGCGCATGCGTAGTAATAGTGCAACGCCATGTACGTAGCGGTTAGGAGCGTAAATTCGCTAAGAGCGTAGGTTTGAATCTCACGCAAGCACTTAAGATCTTAAGTGCAGCGAATCTTTACGATCTGAAGGATTTGCATGGAAATGGGTGGGGGGAGGCAGGGAAATGAGGGAAAGTGGGCGCGGGCTGACACTTAGGATCTTAAATAAACGCTACCACGTCACTTAAGATCCCAAATGACAGCGTAGAGTTAGGGTTATTCAATGGTGGTCTAAGTTGAAGATCCACCGCTGTTTGCAAGGGGAGTGACAGTTTATGCAGTGGGCTGGAACCTGCTAAGATCTTAGCTAAGGTGCGTATATTTGCGATCTTTTCGCAATCGCATCTCTGAATCAGCCCCAGTGTTACTAGGGATAGGGGCGGGGCTTGATGATGCCAATTACATTATAAAGTCCGGCCAATTCCCTCCTTACATTAGGATTAATTGTACTGCAAGGCAGGGGGCGGGGTTTAAGGCCACAATTTCCATGAAAGAGATTTGCCGTTTCTCCCATAATATCGAGAGAAATGCCCGAAACTTGGTTAAATCTTGTTCGGTATGGAGCGAAGGTCCTATTTTCCTTCCCTTGTAGTTACACAGTGGTTATAGTCCTCGGGGGCACCTCTTATATTGATATATGTATATACACACTTGCAGACCCTCCAACATGACCCATTCCATTAGGTACAATATACTCTGCACCTGAGCTTCCAACTGTCACTCACCTGGTGAACTGATATTTAAAAAACTATTTGTCTCTCCAACAAAGGTGGTTACCATAGTAACTGACAGTTGGAAACTGAGGAGCAGAGTCTTTTGTACCTAATGGAATGGGTCATGTTGGAGGGTCAATATATGAACATATTGAAGTGTTTATTTGTTACTAGGAAATGGTGAAGTGTTTGCAGAAATCTTGTAACAGAAATAAAAGTCTCTGCAGCAGCAAAGATGCTAAAATATCCCGGGTCCGATCCCGCGCCTGGAGTGACTGCTCAAAGAGGTGCAAATATGCAGCCGGACAAACCATGGCCCGGATCAGATTTAAATACGCTCAGCGCACGTTACATGTCAGCATTGCAATAGTCTATTAGACAGGTGTCGCGGTAACAACTCTGTCTAATACAAAAATTCCAAGCAGGGAACGCTGCCGCCATTATTGTGCTGACATGGAACCGTATCCGCACTTTAGGTTATTAATTATATGCAAAAAGTAGCAAGCCGAAGCCCCTGACACGCCCGGTTTTCAGCTTCTTAACCCACTTACGAATGCCATAGGGCTCCCTTATTTTAAGGTTCGCAGTTATGTGCGTAGGGCGCTAATTAAAAAAAGTTTTTGTCTAACAGCGCCCAGATTTCCTCATTTAAATGGCTCCCTCCACCCAATATTCTTATCTTCCTTCTTAAGTTTTCCCAGCACCCCCCTTCCTTCTTAACTCATTACAAACCTTGAGGAAATAGGTTTGTGATGGTGATTCAGAGCATTCTTAAGTCCTACGTATATTGCGTATATAAATAAAAACACGGCATCGGATCTTTGCTTCAGTCCTATATGACATCTTTCAGCCTCCGCTCTGAATCGTCAGTAAAGTAACCATTACCTCTTACCCGGACTGCTTTAAAATGATTAGCAAATATTCCGTAAGCGCCATGGATACAGAGCGCCAACTCTACCGTTACAAGACTAACACAGCGATGACGCTAATGAGCTCCTTATTTTTATAGCATGGATCATTTTAAGGCAGAGAGTCTGTGACTGCAATCTACGCTCTCATATAATTATGCTGTAAATAATATGCGCATTAAGTAAACAACGGACTCTTCCAATCACCCACAACATGTGATCTTACACGAGGAATGAACCCAATGTCGGCAGGGAGCAATCACGGAGAGGCAGGATAATGACTTCAGCTCAGCTGAGCAAATAATAGGCTATTACTTCATGATGAGGCACATTAGGAGTTATGTGACCTTCTGCTGAAGAACTAACAAAGAAACGGACATAAATAACGTAGGGACAGAAGGTACAGTGCATCCACGTCATGTGACTCCATTGTCCATAGCAGCCAATCAAATTGTAGCTAACATATTTCTGGTGACATGTAGAAAATGACACCTGGAATCTTATTGGTAGCTATGGACAACACCTCCACTTTCCCTTTTAAAAGTTTTATTATTCTTATTATTATTCTTATTAGCCTTAATGAAGGAAAATAAAACATAATTTCTGTATTCCATCCATATACTGCAGGGCCCAGTCTGGGTCAGGCTCATTGTGGTTCCCTTTAAATAAGGGAGAGGTTTATTAAAGTTTTTCGGAAGGAAAGTAGATGTTTCCCACAACCCTAAGTACGTCCATACCTCCCAAAATTTTGGAGCCGGAAAAGAGGACAAATAATCTCTGCCTCTGCCCTGCCCAAGCTCCGCCTCCATAACGCCCAAGCCCCACCCCCATTGTCATGCCACACTGGAAAAAATCAAATAGTCATTTTGAAAAAACAAACAAAAAACCTGCCTCCAGTGTAATCCTCTTATTGGGACAAACTGGAAGGCTGGCGGGACAGTGGGACAGTCACTCATAATCGGGATAATTGGCAGGTACGTATGTGCCACGTAGCTTTCTGTGTATATCAGGAAAATTCCATGAAGAGTGGGCTCCCTGACTCCCTGAAGAGTTTGGCAATCTCCCTGATGCTGATTTAGTTCCAGAAGTCAATGTTTTAGGATGACAGAATGTAGAAATCATGTCCTAATTCCCTGCATTGAGGTCTATGGAGGCGGCCATTTTCATGGAGGTCAAGATGTCATCAAAGACTGGCCAATATCTAAGACTTCAATAAAGATGAAGATAAGTCACCGCATCCTATTCACAGTCATCACAATAATACTGAAAGGATTTATTCACTGACAATATAATAATCCTGATGCCGCCATTTATATTGAGAAATAGATTTCCTGCCAGGGCTAGGCACACCCATGGGTGGAGCTATTCACAGGACACACCCATTTAGTGGTACAGGACACACCCATTTAGTGGTATAGGACACAACCCTTTGTTGGAGAATCTTAATGTTGCTTTCATAATTTCTCTGATATGCATTTGCTAAAGTTGGTGAGTATGATCTATGGCCAACTGCTTGACACTAAATAAATCTATGCAATAGAGGCTCTTTGATTAAAGTAAACATATATGTGAATTTCACTTGTGTGAATGCTATAAAACCACAAAAAACCCTCTTTAATCCATCAAAATTCTACGTCCCATTCGTGTGTTTGTGTTTGTTTTCGGTGTTCCGGTGTCAGTTCCTTTTTCTTCCATTGTGCGCTATTTCTGCATCAGGGGGACCTTTCCTGTTGGAACGTGACAGAGAAGATGAAATGCCGTGTAGACAATCGCGTCCTTGTACATTATTCTTATACACAGTGTTATAAAGTTCTGCAAGGACAAAATAACACGAACGCCGGTAATATCTCTCCATGTAAATGTGTCCCGCGAGGACTCTAAACTCACCCCGTTCCTGCCAGCGGGACAGAACAAGGTGACTGACTATCGGAGGTAGTGGTATGAAAAATAAATAGTCATGTAAATCAAATTAGGCTTCTGTGCTGTGTGGTTTTAATCCAGCATCATTCATCAGGACGCCCGGTGCTGCAGCTGAATTCCTGGCCTGCTAATCAGCTCGTTCTAAGTTTTTAGCAGTTCCTGCAAGCAGAGGTGAAATGTGATCGATTCGGGCCCCATGATAAGGAGGCGGAGCCTGAGTCTGAATGTGTGGGCTGGGCGGAGTCATGCTGTACTTGGGGCGGGGCAGAGTGGGCCCATTTGTGTGAAAGAAGCTGTCACAGGCTGACAGTTTGACAACTTAAAACTGCGCTCGGCGCTCCATAGATGCTTATAAAGCAGTTCTAATGGCTTGAGCGACCGCGCAAGTAGTCAGGACTCTCCTCCGTCTGTGTGAGAGCCCGAGCTCTGGCGACTTCTGAATGTCAGGATTGTGTCACCAGCTTGGGATCAGATTTGTTAGATTCTGCTGGTTCTGATTAATTTAGCTCCCTAATAACATGTCCGTAGACTCCCTTTGATTGTGCGCTGCAGAGAGCGCATTGGATTTATTTTCCTGTAAGTCGTATTAGAGAACAAGGTTGTTGGGTTTGCTGAAAATATCAGTTTTCGGATGAGGATGGCGTAGTCGATGCTATTGGAATGCAGCTTGATTGGTAAATGGATACGTTTAGTCAACCTCTCGACCTCCCTGTGTAAAGTTTTGTGTAGGATTAAAAGAACGCATATAATATATAATATATAGGTAACAGACGCTCCGACATTTACCAGCTGGGAAAGGTTCTAATATACCAGAGTTAATCGCTTACACGTGTTGGTGTTCAGCTGGTGGAGGTGTGTCTTGTGGCAGTCAGACACACCTCCTCTAGCTGATAAAAGACACGCCTCCACTGACTGCCACAAGACACACCTCCTCTGACTGATACAAGACACGCCTCCTCTGACTGATACAAGACACGCCTCCTCTGACTGATACAAGAAACGCCTCCTCTGACTGATACAAGCC
>WWET01004766.1:24677-37328 GCA_011038615.1 Limnodynastes dumerilii | reverse complement strand
TGTGTCTATGTATCTATGTATATATGTGTCTATGTATCTAGGTATCTATGTATATATGTGTATGTATCTATCTATGTATCTATGTATATATGTGTCTATGTATCTATGTATATATGTGTGTCTATGTATCTATGTATATATGTGTCTATGTATCTAGGTATCTATGTATATATGTGTCTATGTATCTATGTTTCTATGTAAGTGTATAGCATGAATTGGATCACTCATTGTGACTGTAAGCCACTGGTAAATGGTTACATATTTCTCATCTTGTACTATGTACCCAGCATTACATTTTCCAGCTTATTCTTCTAATAACGGATTGTTACTTTATTCTGCTAAATGTCAGCATATTAATAAGACCTCAGAAGAACATAAAAGTAAGAGAAAGGGCATCTGTGGCCCCTTCCAGGAGTCTGGGCCGAATTCATTAAGAGAAAACTCCTTCAATCCAGCCATAATTGTCTCGGGCTTGTGAGGGCTTTAGCAGAAAGCTTAGTCCATGTTGATGCTTTGTTAAAATGAATTGTTACGGCATTTCCCGTAGTGTCCCCTATCGTGTGGGCAGCTTTTAATGATTTTATTAAAAAAGGAATTAAAGGCCAAAAGGTTTCCTTGCAAAAGTCCTTCATTTCCCCTCTCAGCTCCAATTAGTGTTTATAAAGTGCTCGGAGAAAGACAATAAAGGCATAGCTAAAGTTCCAGCTCTCTGAGCCAAGGCTTATGTCCCTAAAAGTCTGAGCAGATTAGACCCGAGACGTTTAAAATGTCCCATAAATGAGCCTCTGTGTTCAATGATCTGCGCAGTGCGTCTGTTTAAATATCATAGGTTCCTGTGTGACGCGATCGGATAAAGGGATTTAGATGAGTACAATATGGTTTCTCTCTGACAGATGATAAGAAAAACATTGAGGGATAAGCCATTTTCCATGGACCGCCGTGTCCTCTCAGTGACCATTTTAGGTGAGTACAAGAGGCTGTTCTGCTGGTTAAACAGTAAAACGACTCATTTCAAAGCAAAGAACTGATACAGTCAACAGCTTATTGTGACAGTGTATTATTGCCAAGAAAAAACCCAAAAAGGTAACAGCGCTAAGAAGAGCTTTGTAATATTTAAAATAAGCTGGTTATGATGAGGAACACACAGAACGGCAACCTGATGTCTAGAAAATTTAAAGGATGATTCCTATTTGAATTAAGTTTCCTATTTGTCCATAATAAGCTCCACTGTTATTTTATCTTTATTTATTTTAGTTTCATTTAATGTTATTGTTAATACATTTTCTAGACATCAGGTTGCCATTCTGTGTGTTCCTCATCATAACCAGCTTATTTTAAATATTACAAAGCGCTGTTACCTTTTTGTTTTTTTTCTTGTTTGTTTTTGGCAATAATACACAATTCTACTGAATTCAAATAGGAATCATCCTTTAAATTTCCCCCGTAATTTGCAAGGGTTTCCTGGTTAGCAGATTATAAATGAAATGGGGAAAGGTATAAAGGCCTTTTATAATTCAACTTTTAATGAATTCCAAAAACTTTGTCTGGTTACAAATTCTGAATTTACTGTGAAATCTAATAACCTGTCGAAGTGGGAAAGAATAGCACTGAGAGAACTTTGCAAGGATTCAACACGAGTAATTAGGGCAGCAGATAACGGGGGGAGTGTCGTGGTTATGGATTCTGATTATTACCGTGCTGAGGCACTAAGACAACTTAACGACACTTCCTTCTATATTAGACTTAAAATAGACCCTACCAGAAGATTCAATGAGGAACTTTTTTCACTTTTTGACAGAGCCATGGGGGAGGGGGTGATATCCAAAGAAATTGTTAATTTTATTTTTTCTCATCACCCACTCACACCAGTATTCTATCACCTCCCCAAGGTACACAAGTCCTTAACCAATCCACCTGATCGCCCAATTATTTCGGGTGTCCAACCCTTAACATCGAACTTATCAGCCTTTGTAGATTCTAAATTGCAAAAACATGTAATAAATCTTGAATCTCACTTAAGTGACACTAAACACCTATTAAATTTGATAAATGATATAGAGTGGCATCCATCTTATGCGTTCCTATCTTTGGACGTTCAAGCCCTCTATACGCATATTCCCCATAAAGAGGGACTGATGGCTGTAAAATATTATTTGGATCAGGATGAGGACTTGTTACCTGGGGAGTTAACTTTTATTTTGGATGCAATTTGGTTTATACTTACTCACAATTATTTTTTGTTTGATTCTGAATTATCAACCAGAACCGCGATGGGCACCAGGTTTGCTCCTAGCTTCGCTAACCTATATATGGGACAATTTGAGGAGACAAAGGTGTGGCGAAGCGCGTGTGGAGCAAACCTGGTGTTCTACAGACGGTTCATTGATGACCTGCTTTTTATTTGGGATGGGGATTTTATTTCAGCACAATCTTTTGTTACAGAATTAAATAACAATTCTTTTAATTTAAAATTCACTTTTCAGTTTGACACACAATATATCAATTATTTGGATATCACCCTCTCCCCTAGTGGGAGTAGGGTTGTTTCTACAAACTATTCAAAGCCTACTGACGCAAATAACTATTTGCACTTCAGGAGCAGTCATTACAAACCATGGCGCAACAACATTCCGTATGGCCAACTAGTGAGGTTGCGTCGAAATTGTAGCAGTATAGAGGATTTTCATCTCCAGGCAAATAAAATGATAAACAACTTTAGAGATAGAGGGTACCCCAACGATTTACTAACAAAAGCCCTTGAAAAAGCCTTAACTTTCAAAAGGGAGGGCCCCAAGGGAAAATAACAAGGATGGGGTGTTTGGGGAGGATAACATTCTCTTTATTTCAAGGTTTAACAAAAAATCTAACCAAATTAAGCATATTTTGAAAGAAAATCATTATCTACTAAGACAGGATGAGATCCTTAGCGCCCTTCTTGGTTCTACCACGAGGATCATCTTTAAGAGGAGTAAAAATTTTAAAAATATTTTGGCCCCAAGCATGGTGAAGTTTGGAACATGAACGGAACATAATTACAAGTTCAAACACATAGTGTATCAAAACACTTCTCTAGAGTACATGGGGGAGATCTTTCTTGCCTAAGAGTTTGGGGCATAGAGTGGATTGGTCCAACTACCGGGGGGGGGCAGATTCAGTAGGCTCTGCTGGAGGCCTACTGGATCTTTTCCCTCCAAACACTGGCCCCTGATGGTATAAATTATGTCATCGAATTCAATGGCAAAGGTTATTAGTTATGTGTATTAATCTCTAATATTATTTTGATTATTTGGATAATGGATTTAGTTCATATGATATAACCAGTGATATATGGTTAAAGGAGCTGATTTTCTTATTACTATATCTGAGCATAATATATATTATTTGATTATTTTATCACTAATATTAAATAACAAGGAATTATAAAATAATCTAAAAAACATAAAAAATAAAAGAATAAAAAATGTAAAAAATTAAAAATAATAATAAAAATAAAAATAAAAGATAAAGGTTGAGATTAGGTAATAGTGAAGATTGATAACATTGCTGGAGGGGATAAATTTTAAGTATTGTGCTAACATACAACACAAAATATTAAGGAAATTGTTAAGAAATCTAATAATATTTAATTTAAGGTGACACAATTTATGCACAACAAAAATATGAGAATTGTAATATAAAAAGAGTTATGATTGAGAAATTTTCCCTCTTTTAGTTTATGATGTGGGTTGTGGGGATTTTTTTATTTTATTTTATATTTTTTTTATCACATAATTTGAATTAAACTTAACATTGGTATTCACTCCTCTGTGGAGAGCAATAGAGGTGATTTATATATTTATGTACACTAAAGGCTGAATATGGTTATATTTTGACTAAGTTTTGCTTAAACTTAATAGCATTTAATCAATACTGTATTGTATCGTATTAATGCTTAAAAGGTTGGGGTTATATAATTAACACTTTTTCTATTTAACTAAATTGGAAGTTTAAGATTAACCAAGTAAGGGTATTAAATATGGGATATCTTATGTTTTTGATAGGATTAAAAATGTGTTATGGTCATGCTATTTTTCTATATGATGGGGTTATATCATTGAACTATCCATGCAACCTAATGGGGCACAATGAAAATAGATAATTTTGTACTATAAATAATAATTATAGAGATATAGAACCTGGTTTTAAATAGGGATCTTTAGGTGATGATTTAAAAACCGTGGGTAAATATATATATGATTGGGTAGGGACATTTCCCTGTATGTATTCTGGATTGAAGATAATTGTATTGGTTTATAATATAAATGAATTTGGATACTGTGGAACTTGCCATCAATCCCAATTTACTATGAATGCTTACCTTGTGGTTCGGTCATTGTTTAATGGGTGTATCTATGAATATCTAATGGTTATTAACTAATGCAATACCAGAACAGCAATCTCTTGTTGGTATACAAATGTATTGTTACTATTGGTCATTATACATCCTTTGTTTATTTTGTGCCGCTTTTCTTCTCATGATTAATTCTCTTTATAAATACTCTATAGGAATTGAGGAACTTTATGATTTCGAAATAATGCAGATTCTTATGTTTTAAATGAGGACTCGTGCTGCGCAAAAGGAGGAGGATATGGTTGAATGATGTCAACTAATTAATTATGCAGCACCTCTGTTCCCTCTGTGTTCAACCTGTTGGAGATGGATATACTGCTTTGATAAAGTTCACTGGTATGAACGAAACGCGTAAGAAACTTTTTGGCATACACGTGGAGCTACTATTTGCACTGCCGCACTTTCCTATTGGCAATTGTGGGAGACATCGGAGATTGCATCAGAGGAGTTTTAATTTGTTACACGGAGGGTGGCCACCCCTTTAACAACTGCAGAAGCTGGACTTCGGAACGTGATATCTGGAGCTTCTTTCAATTCCCGGAGATCGGGTAATACCCAGCCTTCTCACTGACCTTCAGCTGCTGCTTCTTTCATTTAACTCTCTCCCTCCAAGCTCGGTAGGCTGTATACCTCTCCCCATTTCATTTCTAATCTGCTAACCAGGAAACCCTTGCAAATTACGGGGGAAATTTAAAGGATGATTCCTATTTGAATTCAGTTTCCTATTTGTCCATAATAAGCTCCAGTGTTATTTTATCTTATTTATTTTAGTTTCATTTAATGTTATTGTTAATACATTTTCTAGACATCAGGTTGCCGTTCTGTGTGTTCCTCATCATAAGCAGCTTATTTTAAATATTACAAAGCTCAGCTTAGCGCTGTTACCTTTTTGTTTTTTTTCTTGTTTGTTTTTGGGGAGAATAGCAAATTCTCCCAAACAGCTTCTGACTCCCAATTAGCGCCATAGGTTACTTTTTCTATCTACTAGTGTATTATTGCCGACACCTTTTTAATGAAGAATATTTCAATCCCCAATTAGGCAGCAGGATGAGGATGGTAAGGGTCAGGGGAGGGATAGGGTTAGGCTACAGGAAGAGGATGGTTAGGGTCAGGGGAGGGATAGGGTTAGGCTACAGCAAGAGGATGGTTAGTTAGCGGAGGGTTAAGGTTAGGCTACAGGAAGAGGATGGTTAGAGTTAGGGGAGGGTTAAGGTTAGGCTACAGGAAGAGGATGGCTAGGGTTAGGGGAGGGTTATGTTTAGAACCTAAACCTAACCCTAACCACTAACCCTAATCATACACCTAAACCTAACCACTAACCCTAATCCTACACCTAAACACTAACCCTAATCCTATACCGAAGTCTAAACCTAACCCTACAGCTAAACCTAACCACTAACCCTAATCCTACACCTAAACCTACACCTAACCACTAACCCTACACCTAAACACTAACCATAATCCTAACCCTACAGCTAAACCTAACCACTAACCCTAATCCTACACCTAAACCTAACCACTAACCCTAATCCTTCACCTAAACCTGACCCTAACCACTAACCCTAATCAAATATTTTAAGGCCGACATGTTTGTTCAGCATTATGATAATCCTGATCCTTACCCTAACTCACACCCCTATCCTAAACCTAACCATAACCGCTAACCCTAATCATACACGTAAACCTAACCATAACCACTAACCATAAACATACACCTAAACCTAACCATAACCACTAATCGTAATCCTAATACTACACTTAAAGCTAACCCTAACCACTAACCCTACACCTAACCCTAACCACTAACCCTAATCCTACACCTAACCCTAACCACTAACCCTAATCCTACACCGAAGTCTAATCCTAACCACTAACCCTAATCCTACACCTAAACCTAACCACTAACCCTAATCCTACACCTAAACCTAACCCTACACCGAAGTCTAATCCTAACCACTAACCCTAATCCTACACCTAAACCTAACCCTAATCCTACACCTAAACTCAACCACTAACCCTAATCCTACACCGAAGTCTAATCCTAACCACTAACCCTAATACTACACCTAAACCTAACCACTAACCCTAATCCTACACCGAAGTCTAATCCTAACCACTAACCCTAATCCTACACCTAAACCTAACCACTAATCCTAAACCTAAATTTAACCCTAACCCTACACCGAAGTCTAATCCTAACCACTAACCCTAATCCTACACCTAAACCTAACCACTAACCCTAATCCTACACCTAAATTTAACCACTAACCCTAATCCTACAAAGAAGTCTAATAATAAAAAATAACCCTAACCCTACACCTAACCCTAATCCTACACCTAAACCTAACCACTAACCCTAATCCTACACCGAAGTCTAAACCTAACCCTAATCCTAACCACTAACCCTAATCCTACACCTAAACCTAACCCTACACCTAAACCTAACCACTAACCCTAATCCTACACCTAAACCTAACCCTACACCTAAACCTAACCACTAACCATAATCCTACACCTAAACCTAACCCTACACCTAAACCTAACCACTAACCCTAAATCTAAACCTTACCCCTAACCCTAATCCTACACCTAAACCAAACCCTAACTGTAAACCTACACCTAAACCTAACCCCTAAACCTAACCACTAACCCTAATCCTACACTCAAACCTAACCACTAATCCTAATCCTACACCTAAACCTAACCCTAACCACTAACCCTAATCCTACACCAAACCCTAATCCTAACCCGAATCCTACACCTAATCCTAACCACTAACCCTAATTTTACACCTAAACCTAATCCTAATCCCAATCCTATATCTAAACCTAACCCTAATACCTAACCATAATTCTTGCACCTAACTACTAACCACGGAAGTAGAGCACAGCATCGTACGTTACAGCAGTTAAAATGAAAACTTGTACTCGTGACAAACCATCTTTTTTTCGAAACTCATATATCATCTAAAATGATACAGCGGACCTTGGGCCTGATCCAGAGCTACACTCTGGATCGTTATTACGCCGGGCATTGGCTGTTAAGCCGATCTGTGCATACGCCTGGCAGATGTTTCTAAGCGTAAGGGGGAATTTACCTTATTGTGGATCTTGCTTCCGTAACTGCATCTTAGTTATGGAGGAAGGGGTGGGGAGCACCGTAACTACGATGCAGTTATGGAAGGTAGGCGGGGGGAGGCAGGGTAATTAGGTGCAAGGGGCTGGGTTTCTACAATTACGCTCCTGACCCAGCTTAACTACACTTAGTTACGCTGGCTGAAGTTAGGGTAGCCTTCAGCCGGTGTAATCGAGTGTAATTACGCTGGCACAGGGGGAGTGTCTGGTGGAGTGCATTAGAGCTACGCTGGCCGTACTTACTAACAGCGGCATAGCGTAGCTCTGGATCAGGCCCATTATGCTGTTGGTTGAGTTACTTTCGAAATATTAATTGCCGGACCTTCCCTGTGCCATCCAGCGCTGGAATTGTGGCCAGTACAGTGATTATAAAAAGGCTGCTGTAGTTACTATAGTTTGGTTGTTGTGCGTCCATGAAACAACTTATGAGTAACCCCAAAATAGTTGAGACGCAGTGTTACCACACAGGAGAATGTTCCGCCATTCCTCGCACACATGGTAATATACAGGAAAAAACTTGCAATCATTTCTGTAGCCCAAACTAATTCAATTCACAAATGCCACAAAGAATTATTGCTGTCCGCCACCCAGATCAGTCGTCCTCCGCGAGAACGTTCAGGTGAACTTCAGAAGAATAATATCAACACCATTAGTGAGACAAATTGGCTGGCGCGGCACTCGGCACAGAATTATATTTCCAGATCTATGGAAATAAGACAGGGCTCCTATTATGAAGCGGAGTCATTGCAGCTCCTTCTACACACACAAAAAGAGGCCCATTTTCATCGAGATTTTATGGAGAAAGATTAATATTCCTCCTCGGCTCCAAGGATTCCCGGAGATGACCGGCCCTCAGGAAACGCAGAATATTTTGTGTGTTCCCTGGCTCCATGTTATACCGGCAAACTGGAGAAGATGCTCTGATTTTCGTTGGGTTAAAGTCACAGGACCAGAACCAGAACCAGAATTAAGCTTAGATTTTGTATGTTAGCCTCCGCATCAGAGGGAAACGTATGGAATTTTCTATTATATTCTATTATATATTCCATGCACACTATCTGCCGCTATCCTGCCTTAAGTCCTTGCATACAGAATACACACGAAAGGGATGAATAGCCAATCCCTTTATAGCATTCCGGATTACACCCACCATGGATACCTGTATATTTAGGAATACTACGCTGGCAATAATAGGTCATTTCTTTAAAACCCGCACGGAGTAATTTAAGTAGAAAGAGGCGGCGTAATTCCGCCTCGGGGAGTGATTAGTTAGAAGTGGGAGGGGCATTTAGATTAGCCAGGGAGGGCGGGGTGGAGGCGGGGAGAGGCATTGGGGTAAATCCAGACTGAAGTATGACAGCGAATTTACTCATGCTGCATGCGCACGGAAGATGTTACGCATCGTAACTCTGATCATATGTAACTTGTTCATAACTACGTATGAAGGGGCGTGTCCTCCCTACGCAAGCCGAAAATACGCATTGTAGGTGGAGGGAGGCAACCGATAAGTATGAACGCTGTTACGCATGGAAAAGTTAAGGTAGGGTTTGGAACTCGTAAATCAGCTAAATTACGTGCGTTAGAGGGGAGTTCCGGGGGAGCACATTATACTTACTATCATGTAACTACGCTACATGATCGTACTTAAAGGCAACTTAAGGCTGGATCTGGCCCATTGTCTTCTTAAGAAGGAAACTCCGCACGGTAAGATAAGGGAGCCCTATGGAACTCTTAAGTGTTATAAGGTACCTAAAAAGGGGGGGGAGCGGGATGGGTGCGGATCTGTGAATACAGTCCCACGTGTATCAGTGTCTCTGCCCCGCATGAAGTAAAGACAATCCTTGGACACGGTCAGTGTGGGGATAAAGCGGATTTACGCAGATCCCAGCGCCGCAGATATGGCGAATGCACAGAAAGTGACAGGCTCTCCTCTCGCCCATGATGGAGCACTAGATTTATGTCTCTCTGCTCTGATGCGGACAATAAATGGCGCTTACATTCCCCCTCCTCTAAAAACAGGCCCTCTGCCAAAACTTTGAAAACTACAATCAGACCCTTTTATTGCATCATTTTGCTGGGGCGCAGCAGTTTGGATGAACCTCACCCCTTTTGCGCCTGCGAACCCACCAAAATCAGCACAGTTGGGCAGTGGGGAACCTACAATTTCAGGGGCCCTGCAGCTTAAACTGTAAAGGGGGCCCTTTTGCAACCAGCAACAACAGGATAACATCCAACATGGTCCAAATGGAGGTGGTGAGGTGGGGAGTCTTTGGAAATGGGTCATACAGTGAGCCCCTTCCCACCAGCAACGAGGTCTGGGGAACCACTATTATCATCTTCAATGCCAACAGTGACACAGCGACAGCCTCCATTCTACACCCAGCCGGGTCATAAGAACCATCCCTATTGCTGTATATAGAGTGTTTGTAGCCCGGTACTGATCAGGGGGGTTTATGAGGACTCAGAAATCCCACCTGTTTAGAGCATATTATTAGTACATCAACCCACTGGCTTATGATTCTGGGCCGTATTCAGAGATCCGTCCGGCGATCGGTCCGCAAATATACGCACGGACGAAGCAAGTTACACCCAAAACCCCAGTCCCTCCCCTTGCTAATCTGTGCCCACGGAGACTTCCGCCTCCATAGACGAGCCCTAACTTTCCGTGGCCATTTCCAAGTGTGTGTCCTCCGTCCGTGCGTATCTTTGTAATCGCGGCCACTTCCCTTCATTTAAATGCCTCCCCCCGCCCATTTCTATGTAAATTCCTCCGTGCGTATTTTTCCGTGGGAGTTCCGTGCGGATTTTCCCACGTCTGATTCACAAGTCCGTCCGCGCGTAGTCTACGTGGACTAAATAATAAAAAGTTACTACAGATGCGCAGTTGAAACGTACTTAAAAATACACACGGGAATCGCCGAAAATACGGATCTCTGAATATGGCCCACTGTCACTAAAATAAGCTTATTCTAATAACAAACACTCGATTTTGTTCAAAAATTCACTCTTTAAAAAAAAAAAGATTGAAAAAAAAGTTGTTTCAGCTCCGCTCAAGGATTGCTCGTGGTGTCTAATCGTCAATAAGTCCTAAACAGGCGTTTACCGCTTTGATCATGCGTCAGCAGCTGTCAGAAGCTAGAAGCTTAGACAGACCCATAGTTTATTTGCAAAGCTCTCCTGATATCTTGGCCTCAATCTTGCATACGTCAGTCTATGGTGGGCATCCATTGTGGCGTAGACAAGATTGAGGACAGGATTTCAGGAGAGCTTTGCAAAAATATGGGTCCCCCATAACTTCCAGTAGAACAATCCAATAATTCTAATCAATAAATAACATTATAAAAATAAATTGTTCTATTTTTATTTGTTATTTCTTTTATCAGCTACAAAAATATATTTTTATTAAATGGGTCTGAGATAATGGGAATGTAATCATCTATTTTTTTTCTATGTCCTGGGTCATTAAGACGATGGCTATTTTTCTCTATGATAATAGATACTGGTCCATGTCTCTGCCCCGGATAGTTTTTCCTCTGTAATACCAGCTGCAGGTAGCAGCCTCTCTCACGCTGGCTGAAACTCCGGCTCACGCGTTGTAAAGCAATTAGGGAAAAGGTGACATCATTGTGGTTTGGAATGAGATCCTATACATCGCTCCCTGCGGATTATCTGCATACTGTCATTACCGGCTACACGCATATAATGTATCTGACACCAGAAACGGAAATAAAAGTCATTATAGAGTCTAAAGACGGAGGAAGAATCCTGAAGATTCCTATAGAAGCAAAACATTACGCCAATCGCCTAACGGGGATTTTTAACAGAACTAACACTATATGGAAAAAATTGGGTTTAATCCAGCGATGAGCGTTCACCATCTGTCGTGACGATTCTCTAAGTGATTTTCCACTGCACATGCTCAGAACACAGACGTAAAAAAGACTGTTTACATTAAAACATTTGCACCAGCTCCACATCATGTCTAAATCCAGGGGGTAACTTTCCACGAGCAATGTTTTGCCCCTGCCTGATGTGACACTTTACAAAGGGTCGGATATCGCATTGTCAGTCTCCGCCAAGAAATGGCTCTATTAGAAATAGAGAGAGACGAAAGCTCATATTCGGCTGCCTCTATTTGAAAAAACAGCCATTTAAATTATTACTATTTTTTATATGGGTAACTATGTCAATCGGCATACCTACGCATTCATTTTTGGAATTCGGCGCCCGCCGGACCCGTCGCAATCGCCAATGAAGAGGTGAGACACCTTTCCGGGGACTCTTAGGGTTAGGGTTAGGCCAGGGTTGCTGACAATCCCGGAGGGAAGCCATAGATGCATGCAGGAGGCGGGGCTTAACGGCACGATTTATGCAAATCACGTCATTAAGCCCCGCTCCCTGATGATCAATTACTCCTTTCGGGGTTTCATAGGGGTGGGAATGGGACTAGATGACGCAGTTTGCATCAAGTTCCTCCCTGTCCCTAGTAACACTAGTAAACTAGCGGTGCCAGGCAGGGGGGGCAGGACTTGAGGCCGTGGTTTCATGGAAACCACAAGCCTCAAATCCCTTGCGGGAGATTTGCCGGCTCTCCCGGGATACTGGGAGAACTGTCTGAATTTCGGGAGTCTCCTGGACATTCCGGGAGAGTTGGCAACTATGGGTTAGGCTCTGGGGAAGGGAGTGCCAGTGTGTAAATGAGGATCCTATCTGATGGCTTTAAAATGTAAACATCTCCCTCCTCCCACCATACAGACACGTCGCTCCATTGCTCCCCTCCCCCTGCCGGACCGATCTCCAGCACGGAAATAAAGGATTTGGCCCCGTGCTGGACGTTCTCTGCGTTCTCCTGCGTACATAAAACTTTTTTTGCATGCTGCATTCAGATAAAGGCCTCAAATATTGGGGTAGATCCAGAACTATGTTTGCCGTACGTTTACTCGCGTAGCGTATTTTCTATACACTCCCCTAGGCACACCTCTTGAATGTACGTATTTTGTCAAGTTACACTTTTCAAACCCTACCTTAACTTTTGCCAACGTAACCGCAGTGATCCGCTCACGTACGTATGGGCAACACATATTTACGCAGCTAAGCACGCCCATACTGTACACTTTAAATACAAAC
>WWET01004765.1:90682-111319 GCA_011038615.1 Limnodynastes dumerilii | reverse complement strand
CCTCCTCATTGACACCCCCTGCCACTCCAGCACCTCTAAATTGCTCTCTATTTCCTCATCTTTTGGCCTGACTCAATGGACCACGTCCCCTACCCACATACAGGGCCATTCCCTTGACCTAGTCTTCAACCACCGCTGCACTCTGACTGACTTCTCCATCTCTCCTTTTCCTCTCCGACCAGCACCTCCTCTCCTTCTCCCTCTCCTCTTGCCTCCCCTCCCCCAAACCCAAATGCGTTCTCACCAGACAGAACATCAGCACCCTCGACATCCCCGCCTTTTCCTCTTCCCTTGACCACCTCCTCTCCCCGTTACCTTTCTCTCCGGCCTCAACCAAGCCACCACCTTCTACAATACCACCCTCTCCTCTGCTCTTAACTCTGCCTGTCCCCCTTCCTCCATCTCCCTTCGCTGCTCTAACCCCCTTGTCTTTCCCATTCTCAAAAATCCTAATTTGGACCCTACATCCCCCTCCAGCTACAAACCTATATCCCTTCTCCCCTTCACCTACAAACTCCTTGAGTGTTTAGTCTACCAATGTCTCATAAGCTACCTTACTGACAGCTCTCTCCTGGACCCCCTCCAATCTGGTTTATGGCCCCTCCATTCCACTGAGACTGTCCTTACCAAAGTGACCAATGATCTGTCTAATCCAAAGGCCACTACTCCATCCTCATCCTTCTTGATTTGTCAGCTGCTTTTGACACCATTGATCATCCTCTTCTGCTTCAAGCCCTCTGCTCCTTTGGTCTCACTGACACTGCTCTCTCCTGGTTTTCCTCCTATCTCTCTGACTGTACCTTCTCTGTTTCCACCCTATCTTCCTCCCCCTCTCCACTCCCTGTTGGTGTCCCCCAGGGCTCTGTCCTAGGCCCGCTCCTTTTCTCCCTCTACACCTCCTCATTGGGTAACCTCATCAGCACCTTTGATTTCAACTACCACCTCTACGGTGATTACACAAATTTACCTCTCCTCCCCTGACCTCAGCCTCTCTCTTCTGTCTAAGATTTTTGAGTGCCTTGCATCCCTATCCACATGGATGGCCAAACACTTCCTCTGAATATGGACAAAACGGAAATTATTGTTTTTCCTCCCCCTAGGATTCCCTCCCCCCCTCAATCACGATAACCATTGGTGATACCTCTGTCTGCTCATCCCCTTAAGTTCGCTGCCTAGGTGTCATCCTTGATTCCTCAATTTCCATTATACCACACATCCGCGCCATCTCTCATTCTTGTCGTTTCCACCTACGCAACATTGCTTGCATCCGTCCCTTCCTCACCAATGAAGCTACTAAAACCCTCATCCATTCTTTAGTCATATCACGCCTTGACTACTGTAACCTCCTCCTCATAGGTCTACCGCTCACTCGTCTTGCCCCACTTCAATATACACTCAATGCTGCTTCCAGACTCATCTTCCTCTCATGACGCTCTACCTCTGCCTCTTCTTTATGTCAAACCCTCCACTGGCTTCCTGTCCACTTCAGACCTCTCTTTAAACTCCTTACCCTCAACCTTTAAGGCCATCTCCTCATCCACTGCTCCCTACCTCTCTTCCCTCATCAACATGCACACCCCTTCCCACCCTCTCCGCTAACCAGTGCTGTCTGGCTAACCAGCGCTGCCTGACCTCTTTACTGATCACCACATCTCACACCCATATCCAGGACTTCTCCCGTGCTGCACCTCTACACAGGAATTACCTCCCTTCTTCAGTCAAACTCTCCCCCACTTTGCAGGTCTTCAAGCGTTCACACAAAATGCACCTGTTAAGGATAGCTTACCCCTCCTCCACTTAACATCCTCACTGCATCCTTCATCTATCCCTTCTATTCCTTCCTCCTCTCCATCACTCACACCAGCAATCCCCTTCATTCCCCCTCCTTATGTCTTCTGTAAGTTCTTCCCTCCCACTTAGTGTGTTAGCTCACGTGAACAAGGCCCTCCATCCTAGTGTTGTTCCTTCCTCCACCACTTCCCCTTCACTTCATACCCTCTTGTCCTCCTCTGCTACCCTTTTACCCCATCTCCACCTGGTGGCTCCCTCTCACTGCGCTCTATCCCCTTCTCCCTGATCTTCCAAGCTTGACACCTTACATTTTGCCTTGCGTTCTGTGCTTGCTTCACTTATTGTATTTTTGTGATTTTTATATTCCTATTGTATTTAATATGTACTATGCTGTCCATCCCAACCCTGTATGTCTTTACTGTATTTTGTTGTATTTTGTTGTATGTTGTACGGTGCTGCGGACACCTTGTGGTGCCTTATAAATAAACAATAATAATAATAATAATAATAATAGTGAGTAATTTACAAGGTCATTATTATATACTGTATTAGCATTTGTTTTATACGTATGTAAAAATTAGGTGTACAGTATTTCAGTCCAGTGCTAGATATTTTGATTCATTGTTTTCTAGTCCATATAAATTGCAGCTGTTAGTAACAGGAAAACCAGCTCCAGGTAATGAGAATGACCTTTACCTTAAAATCCAGTAACAGTAAGTAAACAAAAAAAAAAAAAGTCCATATATCTCAGACAGGATTAATGAGGTCCAAAACCTGAAGGTTTGACACTTAGAGACACTTTGACACTTGTATAGATGAACCCATATTGGAAAAGTAAAATAAAAATTATATAATGTTGAAATGAATATAATGGGATAGATTTGCTTATAGAAATACCTTAATCTTTTTTTCTCTGGTATGATGTGTGCGTCTCAAATTATTTATTTTATTTTATAGATTTACACAGCTTATACTGTATGATATGGCTTTTCTGGTCATTTATAAAGGATATTTTAGACTATTCTCAAATGAAAATGGAGAAAACAAAATGTTCTTAAAACTAATGAGTGCGTAATGTGAATATCCGGAGCACTGCTTACATGTGCCATGAATAACAAAAAAAACCCTTTAAACTGTGACGATAACTAACATTGACATTTACCAGTAATATTGTGAACCAATCGTTTATTGTTTAAAGAGTCCTTTAAAATCTAGGGCAGTATGACAATAAATCTAATATTTTAGTTTAAAGAGCTACACATTCAATGTGTTTATTGTAAAATGGCTCTGAGAAATAATGCCAGTCTATACGACAATAAAAATGTTAATTTTTACTCATGGTGCAAGAGGGAGTATGTCATATGCCAATCCAGAGAGTCAACAGGTAGATATACACATCTGCCATGGGTACACATACAGAGGCAATAGCCAGAGGGGCACATTTTTCCAGCTGCCTTTATACAGGGCAAGTTGTAGTCTTGATATAATCAGGGCAATTGGACAGTTCCCCAGGATTGCTGACTCTCCAAGAATGTCCGGGAGACTCCTGAAATTCGGGCAGTTCTCCCGGTATCCCAGGAGAGCCGGCAAATCTCATGGAAACCCCGGCCTCAAGTCCTGCCCCCCTGCCTAGCAACACTAGTATACTAGTGTTGCTAGGCACAGGAAGGGACTTGATGACGCAATTTGCGGCATCAAGCCCCGTCCCGACCCCTATTTTAAGTAAAAACGGGTCAGTATGAGCCAGGGGCGGAGCCTAATGACGCGATTTGCATAACCCACGTCATTAAGCCTGCATGCGTCATTAGCTTCTCTCCGGATCTCCCGGAGGGAAGCTGCCAAAAGTCGGCAACCATGACATATAGGGGGTGGGCATAGGTAATTAAATAGCACAGTAAAGGCTTGCCTAAGCTCTTACATACAATCCAGTATTATGCACGTTTATGCCGCTTTCAGATCACCACTGGCAATAAGCCGTTTTTTTTTTACATTGTGCAAATATTACTGGACTGGATTCAGACTGTTTGCGTAAATCAGCTATTTTTAAGTCAGTGGGAATGCCTGGAACACTGGGCTGTGCAGCGGAACGCTAGATGTAAGGATGTTGATTTTGTATGTCCTGCAGTTGCGTACGTGGGGTGGGCCAGAACTCTGTTTATACTTTACATGTATGAAGGACTGGCCTTCATATTTAAATAGTACAGCAAGGGCTTGGTTTGTCCGCAATTACGTGTAGGTTCTGGACACGTAAGTAAGGAGAGTTCCCTTCCCATTCACATACGGAACTTACTAGCAGCCAAATGTACGGTACCCCACCAACCCCATTATTTTTTGTATTCTTCTTCTTATATTATTATTATTATTATTATTATTATTATTATATTATTTGTACATTTAATGTATTATTATTATACATTAATAATTAATAAAACTATTTATTTTATTTTCAATATAATGATTTATGAATAATAATAATAATAATAATAATAATAATAAAGGCCCGTATTTAGAGATCCATTTCCGGGCCGCAATGAAGTTAAGGTACGATGTAGTTAATTAGAAACACATTATTTTCAATATAATGATTTATGAATAATAATAATAATAATAATAATAATAATAAAGGCCCGTATTTAGAGATCCATTTCCAGATCGGGCCGCAATTATGCGCATGCACGGTGCAGGCCAAACCCCCTCACATCCATGACACTCCCTTCTCTCGGCCATGCTCTCGGAGACTTCTGTAGACTTCCATAGACTACCTGTATCTTTCCATGTGCAGTCCTGTGCGTATATGTCCTCTGTTTGTGCCTGGGGAGTGCCAGGGGGGAGTCAGCGATGTAACGCTGAGCGTTAGCACGCTCAGCGCTACATCGTTGATCTGGATCAGGCCCTTTGTGCGTAACATGATAATCGCACCCACTTTCCTTCATTTAAATGCCCCCCCGCCCATTTTTATTTGAATTCTGCCGTGCGTATTTTTGCTTCACATATCCGGACGTATGTATCCACGTGCGATTCACAGGTACTTCTGCTCGTATATTCAACGTCAATAGTGTAAATAAAGTTACTATGTATGCCCAGTTGAAACATATCTAAAAATACGCACGGGACTCACTGTGAAAACGGATCTCTGAGTCAGGCCCAATATGCCATGTTCCATTCCTATGTATAGCATTTAATTACAGTAGTTTTATTTTTAATCTATATCTGCAAAACAAAATTATTTTATTAATATTGTTTTAAAATATTATAAAGTAACAGTTAAAGTTATATAGCATCTACATAAAATCAACATTACAGAGCAGAAAATATTGGTCTGGATTCACAGTTAAGAATAAAATAAGTGCGCGCATTCGCAAATATATGCAAGTGCCAATGACACTCCCATTGTTCCTATGGATTTTGGTAGACGTCCGTGTCCTTTGGCCTACCTTAACTCTCTGTGCGTATGTCTGTTCTTAAGTTTTATTATGTACATGCGTACTAAGCAAACTGCACCCTTAATGCCCCATTTAAATGCCTCCCCATCCTATCTTCTTAGCTTCCTTCTTACAGAGTACTGGCACATCCCTCTTACTAATCTGACTAAGAACAGAGTTGAAGTCAGTGTGTAATGGATTTCCATTCATAGTAGTTAGATTCCATATTCTTTGCGAATCTCTTATGCGAATACTAGGGAGAGGCTGGAGACATTGGGGTAGATCCAGAACTACGTTTGCCGTACATTTATGCGCGTTGTCAAAACAGAAAATATAAAAGTACGCAAGCGAATATTCGCTAATTAATCACTGCATAGCGAGTGAACAAAAGGACCGCACATTGGGGTAGATCCAGAACTACGTTTGCCGTACATTTATGCGCGTAGCATATTTTCGTATGCGTAAATTCTTTACACTCCCCTCGGCACACCCCTTGAAGGTACGTATTTTGTCAAGATACGCTTTCCAAACCCTTCCTTAACATTTTCCAAGGTTACCGCATTCATACGCACACGTACGTATGGGCTAGACGAATTTATGCAGCTAAGCACGCCCATACTGTACACTTTAAATACAACCCCCCGCCTACTTCACGTATTTCAGACATATTTTGGAGTAACGTAAAATTGGCACGCCCACACGTAAGTATTTACATGACACATACGTGAATGGCCCATACGTTCACTATTACGCTACGTTAATGTGCGTATTTTCTATGGTGCGCATGCGCAATACATACTAAACCGCGATTTTATGTCTCCGTCACGCGTTAATTTGCTCCGAAGCAGGCCCATTATGAGAATACTGGTGAGAGGCTGGAGACATTATGGGAATCAGGGCCTGGCTGGCAAAACTTTAGCCTGGGGGGCAAGCCCACAGCAGCGGCCCATGAGTTAATGGCTTTTCCTTAGGGTAAACAATATTTCTAGTCTCCGCTATACAATTCCCACTTTATCTTAAAAACCGGCACACAATACAGACTATATATCTTATGTTTTTTTTATTATTTATGTCTCCCCAGCTCCCAGTATTCCCCATCATGTCGGGGAATAAGCCCCCCTGCCCCCGGCCCAGCCCACCACTGATGGGAATAATGAAGGAGCTGGAGAAATTATGGGAATAATGAAGAGTTGAAGACATTATGGGAATACTGAGGAGATGTTGGAGACATTATGGGAACACTGGGGAGAGGCCTGATCCAGACCTACGTATGAGAGCGGAGCGTATTACCGCTCCAGCGTAAAAACTCTCACTCCCTTGACACTCCCGTGTTGAGAATCAAGGTGAATTTCCATAAAAAATTGCCGCCGATCATGGCCCCTTTTTTTTTTTAAACATTTTTTTAAATGGCTTTTAAAAATGTATAGTGCAGCATGCTAAGAACCCTTAGCATGCAGGCACCAATAGCACTAGAAGACACAGCATGGCCATGTGCTTAAGGCCATGCTGTGCCTTATAGTACTATAAGCATCAGCATGGCAAGGGTTAATGTCATGCTGTGCAAAGAACAATGGGTTGGATCCCGACTTAGAGCTTGAAATTAAGGGCCTGATCCAGACCTACGCACGAGAGCGGAGCGTATTACCGCTCCAACGTAAAAACTTTCACTCCCATGACACTCCTCTTACCTTCCTTTCAGTACGCCCGCCGAACCCTACCCTAACTTTTCTATGTGTTCGTACGTATTTTCGTAGCGACGCGATGCTCGTAGAGGCATAAGCACGCCCATACTGTACAATTTAAATGGCTCCCCCCGCCTACATTCCTTAACTCCAGCGTCCGTACTAACTTCGTGCTATAAACACGCCTCATCGTCGGAAAATACGCAAACAATACGGACGCCCGAATCGCCGCTACGAAAAGGTCTTGACTGGAAGTTGTCACTATGCACATGCGCAGTGTGTTTTTTATGGCGATTTTACGCTTACGATTAGCATTAGATCGCCTGCGAGCGTAGGTCTGGATCAGGGCCATTATGGGAATACGGGGGGCTGGAGACATATGATGGGGCTACTGTTGGTCTGGAGACATATGATGAGATATTCTGGGGGGCTGGAGACATTATGGGAATACTAAGGAGCTGGAGACATTATGGGAATACTGAGGAGAGGCTGGAGGGATATTATGGGAATACTGGGGGACTGGAGACATATGATGGGGTTATTGGTGGTCTGGAGACGTGTGATGGGTGATTCTGGGGGTCTTAAGACATGATGGGTGATACTGGGGTACTGGAGACATATGATGGGGTTACTGGGGGTTTGGCTGTGGTGCTGTGTGACAAGGGGCTGCCATGTGGGGCTGTGTACTGTATAGGGGCTGTGTACTGCATACGGTCTATGTACTGTATAGGGGCTATGAACTGTATAGGGGCTGTGTACTGTATAGGGGTTGTGTACTTTATTAGGTCTGTGTACTGTATAGGGGCACTGCCATACTGTGGTTGTGCTCTGCCCAGCCTCAGTGTGTGACCGATTGTCTTTTTTGTGGACAGATTTGTGCAGCAATCACAAATTGTGGGATAATGCCCCAAAAATAATTTCAAACTTCTTTTGTCTAATATAATATATACTACTGTATTACTGTATAGGGTGCTCTTTCCAACCTCAGTGTGTGACCGATTGTCTTTTTTGTTGACACATTTTTGCAGACAGATTTGTGTGGCAATCACAAAGTGACTTCTGTCACTTAGCCTAGTCATCCAGCCAACGTTTTGGCCTAAACTGGATAAAAAACAATATTGTGAGCTGTAAGGTATTTAAAATAGACTGGAAATTAGTGTAAATGAATGTTATTCAGGTTAATAATACCGTAGGAACAAAAACACTCGCAAATTCTGTGATTTTAGCTGTTATAATGATTAAAAAAATAAATAAATTGAACCAAAACACAAAAAAATTACAAAACCAATACTAAGACACAAAAAAATAGCCAGACTCACATCTCTACATTTAAGCATCAATTTTTTAATTAATAAAACACAAATTTACACTATACACACAATTTCTATACACTATACACAAAGAATTTAATTTCTCAAATCTAAACACTTAAGAAGCACAAGCTTCTTAAGTGTGAATATGGCCCATAATGATAAGTACAAGTTCATCTTTGCTACCCCTTAGTTATGTGCCTTGTACTTATCATTATATGTATGCCTTAAAGTGTTTACACTGTTTTAACTCCTTTGCACTTGCCTTTTCTCCCAGGCTCCTTTCTCATTTCCACCTCTTTGCTCACCAATAAAAACTTTTTTTTTTTTTCCATTCCCTTATTTGTGACATGAACTCCTCCGCCATATGTCTCTACTCTTTACATTAGAACCATCAACATGGCGCTATCATTTTTTGAATTGAATGGGCTTTTCCCCACAGCGTCCTGGTTCCCATAACAACGCTTGCCGCCAGTGATGGACAGCAATTGGACAGTTCCCTCCCCTTGTTGCTAGGCAACCAGTTGCCGGATGCCAGTGGTAACGTCAAATGGGGCACACCAGGTAAGCTTTTTCGACTTACACTTTAGCTATAACTATGCCTTCTTCTCCTTTCACCTTTCTTCCATATTCTCTTTGCTGTTTTACTGTTAATCTGCCCTGATGAAAATTGCTCTCGTGATTGAAACGTCAGTTTTACTAACAGTGATGTTATTACAATACAGACTGCTCCTTGAGAGCGTGTTATAAATTCTACGCAAGTCTTCAGAGTGCCTCCTTTTACCAAATGGATGAGTGATCAACAGTTGTTGGCAGAGCACCAGAAGCAAGTAATCCTCAATTGGAGAGTACTGGGATCAGAGAACTGTATATATATTTTTTTTTTTTTGAGACAGATGCTCCATACTGGTATTGGATTTATTTTTCATACTCCAATACATCTTAATGTTCTTTATAATCCTTTTTTTTCTTCATACTGACTTATAGGCATAGAGAATAAAATAAATTGCTGATGAAGAAATAGGCTACAATGATTAGAGGATCATTACATTGAATGGTGTTATTTATATGATCTAATGGCTATGGGGTTATATGATACAAAAAAATACAAAAAATATCTATTTAATCTAAGCAAAGGTCAAACACTAAAATCCCTTGGGGAAAAAATCAGATATAGACATTTATTAAGGGAGAAAAATTGAAGCTGGACAACTTTTATCTATGCTATGTTAAAAGGTTTAAAAGCAATAATTAGAAAAACATCCATGGATACTCTCATAAGGTAACTAGTGCTAGTTATAAATATATGTATCCTTGGTTATTTCAAGATTTTAAAATAACGGATTTGTGAAAGGTTGTAGGAAAACCCATCCAGTATCCATCCAGTACCTGAGATAATGAAGGAGCTGGCCTCCGGGCACCAGTCCTGAAAGGGCCACCACTGAGCATCTAGCCACTGCTGCTTATAAGATACGGGAGCCGCAGATTATTTGCAAGTAATCTGTGGCTCCTAAGTATGAGTGTTAGCAGCAGCAATGGATCCATGATGCCTGTCTCTCTACCTGCAGCTTCCGAGCTCACTGCATCCATTTGATGACGTCAATCTGTGGCCCTCCCATGCAGTGTAATTGGGAGATGTGAAGTAGATCTCTCAGTCAGCTTGCACACGGCAGTCTCGACGAACAGTCTGCAAGAATGCAAAATAAAAGGAAGATAGAAAGTAATAGAAGTATCAGTAAATAGGCAAGTGAGGTTGTGAGTGTTTGTTTTGTGCATTTGAAAGATCATGGGGGGAACTTGTGATCAAGGGGGAGCCCACAGGGGCAAAGGTGGAGCCAGAGTCACCAGGAAGGGAAGGGGGAGAGCCAGCATTTATCTTGCCTCCGGGCAACTCAACTGATCATTATAATACAAAACATTAAGCTAATGGTATATGCAATATGCTAAATGTGTATATTTTTCAGTTTGCTTCTTTAAAAAGTTAATATATGTGGGCTTAAAAGTTTATTTTGACTTATTGACCTATTTATTTATAAACAATTTGTTAATTTTTTTTCAGTTAAAATAAAAAAGGTAATTGAGATTGCTTAACATTTTTGAAAGCTAAAATTTGGATGTATTAGTGATGGTGATTAAAAGTCTCTAGTAAAAGGATTAACATAATATCATTTAGTCGACATACAGGAACACTGAAGCAGTTATATTCTTTTAAATTAATAGAAGTGATGGCGATAGAAAAGATAGCAAAAGTAATAGAAGTGATAGTCATATACTGTGTACTGTCTTACTATGACAGTATATGACTATCACTTCTATTACTTTGGCTATCTTTTCTATCTATCTATTTTCATTTTTGCATTCAGGGTAAATACTTACCCATTTCATATAGAATTCAAATACTGTATAGCTTTATGTGTAATTTCAAATTGCTCTAAGACACATCACCACACAACTCCTCACATTTGAAAGGCATGTCCACTCTTAGTTCATGAAATAAGTAATGCTATATAAAGCAAGCAATGCCTGGTCAAAGAAAGTGTACAGAAATATTGTATCATTAAAGTGAAAAAAGTATTGGACAGAGATGAATGATAACAACACATTTCTAAGCAATAGCCCCAGCAGTATAATTTCACTCCCTAATTTGTCTTATTATGATTGTTTACTCCAGTCACTTGTGAGCACTTCAGATAAAAGAAGCATTTACAGTTTATTTTATTAAGGTATACTTGCAGTGTTAAGCTTATTTTATGTCTCTGTGGCAACACTAATAACTCTCCAGATACTACGAATTCCTTTGTTGTTTTACATAAAAGGAACATATACATTTACTGTGACAGATTTGTCACTCACAAACAACTAGCAATTCAAAACTATTAAATGTTTAAAGAGAAAATTAGGGGAAAAGCTATGCTTGGGGAATTATGTAGAAATCCAATGTTGTTCTTAAGACTACTTTGGACACAAAACTGCTTCTGACCAGTAAAGCAGTTAAACACTCCACATTATGAAGCCAAAAAGGAAAAGAAATTGGGTATATATCATGTACAGTTGCAAAGCAATTTAGATGGTTATTGGTTTCTTTGGGATTTATTAATTTGATGTATTCTAGTAGAAAAGGCTCTTAAAAGTCTCATAATACTTACAATATGTTATTGCTCTAAAAATGTTTCTCTTTGTGTTGTACAGTTACCTAATTACAAATTAGGCATGCGAGAAGGGGGCTCTTTTTCTTTTATCATATTATAAAAATAACAGAATAATAGATGTGATCATGTGTAACACCTATCCGGAACTTTCATCTTCACAGTTTTGAGTCATGTTTTCTCCCACTCTGTTGAAAGTCTTAACTTCTCCGTGCGAAACTGCTGCTCTCCTCCAAAGGCACTTATTTAGCATGCTTAACCCTTTCTGTATGTTGGGTTTTAGGCATGCTGATCTTCATTGCCGACTCCTTCTGTGGAATGTCCACACAGAAGTACTTAAAACGCACAACATCTGACATGCGCCAACCAATGTTACATGTTAAAGGGACTTGCGTTACATCCCTTTCCTAGCCTTTCTGTAATTTAGGTCCCATAAGAGCAGTCAATCTCTCTTCTATTATGTTTCTTCTTTCCCTTTTTTTTTAACTTAAACCTTTAGCACTTATGAAATTGGTCTCTAGCTGTTTTGTTCATCTGCTGCTATGCAGTAATGTTATAAACTTCCCATGTGTGATGTGTGTGACCCTCAGCAGCACTCAGCTCCTTTAACAAGCTTAGCTCTAAATTAAAGACACTGACTCCATAGATTTTGGGAACTATAACATTTTATTATTAACATAACTAATGTTTAATAATTGACTATCAATGATCCAAATGGATCTTATAACCCTAACTTCAATTTTGTTTGGGACCAAAGAAAGCAGGTGTGAACAAATGAATAAATAATGAACATGACATTTACAAAAATGTAACATCCTAAGAACTAAAATCAAGACAAACCCCCCCAACACCGTTAGGAGACTGCTTACCAGGGTGCAGAGTCACTGGAGCCTCTGATGGTGGGGACAGTCTGGGCTGCAGAACAAGGCAGGTCGTGGCCCCTGGCAGACAACTCTTATGTGTGCGGGTAAGTACACTGAACAATGCCAGGAAGCAGAGATTCCCAAAGTGAAAAAGCACAACACCCAAACAAACAGTGACACCAACAGGGGGCAAACACTCACACAAACACTCACACTAACAGCAGGCAACCACAACAGAGGCAAGGGACAAGGCTGGATGGGAACACAGAGGAACATAAAGAACAATGTAGGAAGGGCACTCAACAGTCAGGAGAAAAGCAGAGCAAAAAAGACTAGGAGGATAGTGAAAAGGAGAGAAGCAGAGATACCAGCAAAAATGCTATAATCGGCAAGGAGCAACAGCTGCTCTTGCCTTATATGGAGGCTGGAGTTCTGTGCTTGATGGAAGCTGCCGTGCCCCCTACCCGACAATAACCTGCGTCCTGGCTACTAGGCAATGGTCAGGACGCATACTAGAAGATGACTACGCCCACTGGGGTGTCCTGGCTGCTAGGCAATGACCAGGATGCATATTTGCAAGATGGTGGTGCTTGAACATGACGGGAGAAATGTCCTGGCTGCCAGGCAACAGCCAGGACATGCGCCATAAGATGGTGGGCCTCCGGACCCGCCGAAGAAAGAGACACGCCAGAGAGCGCCGTGGCGCCGGGGGTAAGTAACATGCTGTCGTGTGTAACAAACACACGCACTCCACCAGCCCTCAGCATAACACCTTATTTAAGTGTAAAGCAAGATCGCCCACATCTGCATGTCTACAGCCACGGGCAACACCCCTTCAAAACAAATGGGTCAAAGATAGTTGCCATCTGCAACTTCTTAACAGACCCACAAACAGTGCCATAAGCAACAGTGAAAAAACAATATATGCCTGCTTTCTGCCAAAGCTGGACCTTCTGACCAGCAACCACTAATTCTAAACCAACCTCATAACCGATAAAAGGTCCTCTATAAACAACGACATGCCTTCCACTGACAAATGCACCCCATTCGGGCAATACAAACTTGTATTATCATAGCGAAAACAAGCAAACACTCTACCTCCTAGCCCAAGGATGCAGCATTTACAGCCCTATTAAGCTTCTGCCTCACACCATCCATCACCTTCCCATCCTGAGAATATCTCCAAACACGTCATGGAATTATGTCAGAACAAATACAAATGATGTTGGTCCACCAAATAAAAACAATCTGCAAATACTCTTTAATTGCCCACTGAAAGGACGAAACCAACATCGTTACCTCCAACATGTAACACCGCCACATCCGGTCGCTGCTCAACAAGCATGTCACAAGCCAAACTATCCAAGACCTTAGGCCACAGCATGCCTCTAACACCCTTCCAAATGAAAGCCATCAGGTGCTTGTAAATTAAAGATTCCACATGTAAGCCTGCCCAATACACAAATGAATGGCCTACAATCCATAAAAATTTCTGCTGTGACACCTCTGCTGAAAAAAAATTGTAGAATTGATTGTATAATTGATGTTAAAGATAGAAAACATAAACATACATCAATAAACAACCTAACTAAGAGATGTTAGGAATACCATCGGTCCTGGGCGAAGGTGAAAACCCCCACACATTACCTGTGTCTTTTCTATATGTGACTATGGGGGAACTACTTGATGCCACAGGTACGGGAAGGATAAAGCCCTTCACGCTTCTGCACCTGGTGCAGCGAGCCAGCTACCAGTCTAATCCTGGAAACCAATCCAGTCCATGGCAGAGGGAGGGATCCGTCTGGATCACACTTGTGCATCGTCAGACAACAGCCGGAGGTAAGTTATGTACACATGTGTCCCATTTGTGATAGCGTTTTCTGAAAAAAAAACTGTAAGCTGGTTGCAGGACAGTGGAATACACATCTTATGCACAAACCACACCGAGCCAGAGTCAGGTCTGACAGCAACAAAGTCACTGGGAAAATGTAAATATCAGGGTGCCTGAGCAGCTCAGCCCAGCATCCTCTGCCAGCCTGATCAGTTTTTCCCCTATGAATTTTGCACTGAATGGCTTCTGTATGCAAGACAACATTATTTGCTAAGAGGTCCTTGGAGAGGGATTTAGATGCAGCCATTAATTCTCTGATGTGAAAGGTGCAGGCAAATGCAAAGATAAATGCTGTGTGAAATAAAAGCATTTTGTAGGTGTCGCTAGCAACCGATGCCACCCCCTCCATCATTTGTCTCAGACAATTAATTGATAAAAGGCATCTAGAATCATGAGGGTTTGTCCTAACCTTCGCCAAGCTTTTAAGCGCTTTTCCCACTAGAAAACCCTTGGTAATGTCCCTCTCGCCACCCATCTTGCTGCAAAAGGCTATGAGAATCCAATGCTCACAGAATTGATAAGATCCCAGGGGAGGACCTAATTTATTGCGCTAGCACTGGCTTAACTAGGGGTGTTCAGCCCAGTATCAATGAAAGTTTGTTTGTTGATGTATTTCCGGTTATGACCACTGCAAGGAAGGATTTTGGCAGCAGTGCAGAAGCGATATAGTACGAGTGAGGAGCAGTACAGGTCATAGCATAATTGGTTGTCAGGCATGTACGTGTTCACGGCCTGTAACTTGGAAACCAGGCCGGAGGAGTACATGAATGTATTTAGGTACATGCACAAGATTCACGGCATGTTACTGAAGTCAAATGGTTCTGTATGGCAGTGTTATGAGAAGTTATTTAGGGAGAAGCAAAATGGCCACTGTAGTATGAAGATCAGTTTTAAGGATGTAGAAGCTTGGTTGGAGGTAAATCAAGTTCAAGAGGTTTCTTGCATGCAGGGGGTCCTTTACTGGGAGGCCCTCCGATGGGCAACAAGGGAAAGGAAAATATTATGGATTACATTTTTCAAGCTGCGCGTTCGCCCATGCCTGTCTCAGATGTGGTGGGGCGCACCTGTCCAAAGACTGCCACAGAAATCATCCCAAAAGGGGTGGGTTTAGAGGCTCTTCAAGTTTCCATCCTCAGGTTGGCCAAATCACCAATCAATATCACAAAGCTGCAGGAGTGAATTAGGCATTATCCCAATCCAGAGCAGGGGCGGACACTTGAATTAGGATTTGCGGAGGGTTTTAGTTTACCAATTCAGGGCTTAATTTCCCCAGGGTACCTGGGAACTTAAAATCAGCAAGGGATTTACCAGGGGAAGTTGCTAAAAAAAAAACTTGAGAAGGAACTGACATTATGTTGGATGTCTGGCCCTTTTCCTTCCCCTCCAAATGATGGGCTGATGTTATCGCCCATTGGAGTGGTCTCCAAAAAAGCCCCTAGCAAATTTAGATTAATACAGCACTTATCTTTTCCTAGAGGTTTCTCTGTCAGTGATGAATTTACAGTAGACTTAGCCAAGGTAAAATACCAGTTGTTTGAAGAAGTATTGGAGATGATTTGCAGTTTTGGTGAAGGTGCGTTGTTGGCAAAGGTCGACATCGAGTCAGCCTTTCGCCTGCTTCCCCTGCACCAGAGTGCGTTCACATTGATGGGTTTTGGGGGAGTACTGCGTAGACAAATGTTTACCCATGGGATGTGCAATATCCTGCGCTTTTTTTTAATGGTTCAGTAGATTACTCCAGTGGTGCGTCATGGCTGGAACAGGCAATTCCGGTATGGCGCACTATTTGGACGATTTTTAAAATTGACACCAAAGAAGGCGCTTGCAGGTTACCTCAGGATAAGCTAGCTGCATTAAAATTAAAACTTTCACAAGCTCTCTCCAAATTGTCACTGAAACAACTGCAATTTCTCATGGGGTCCTTAAATTTTGCCTGTAGGGTGATACTCATAGGTAAGGTTTTTTTCTGCATGTTACAAAGAATTTCAGTTGGCCAGTCTATCGCTAGAGGTTAAACACGATCTTGAAATCTGGAAGCTTTTTCTGGATCGGTTTAACGGGGTTCGAATTTGGCCCTCTCACTTAATTTCATCTGTGGAACTTCAGTTGCAGACAGACGCTGCCGGAGCTAAAGGTTTAAGGGCCTATTTCAATGGCTACAGGTGCGCAGGACCTTCGCCAGAGGAATGGGTATGCAAGGGTTGGTTTGCCAACCTCTTGTTGCTACAGATCTTTCCCATCATTGTCACTGTCAAGCTGTGGGCAACTGATTTTCGCAACAGGGAAATTGTCTTATTATGCGACAACATTGGTGTTGTGCCAAGAAGGCCACCTCCCCTACTGTTGTTTGTTTGTTATAATGTTTGGTTTTCAGGTGCATGCAGTGGAAAATTTTATTTAGGGCAAGTCACGTCCCAGGGGCCTCATTCATTAAACGCGATTTTATAAAAATCGTGTGATTTTTAGCTTTCCGGACACTAAGGGGCAGTGTTTCTATACTGAAGGTTACGTCAGGAACATTGGTGCTCTACTGTTCCTGACGTCTGTGGAAATTCAGTTGCATGCAGACGCTGCCGGAGCTAAAGGTTTAAGGGCCTATTTCAATGCAAGGGTTGGTTTGCCAACCTCTTGTTGCTACAGATCTTTCCCATCATTGTCACTGTCAAGCTGTGGGCAGCTGATTTTCGCAATAGGGAAATTGTCTTTTTATGCGACAACCTGGGTGTTGTTCCAAGAAGGCCACCTCCCTTTCTGTTGTTTGTTTGTTATAATGTTTGGTTTTCAGGTGCCTGCAGTGGAAAATTTTATTTAGGGCAAGTCACGTCCCAGGAGTGAACAATTATTTAGCTGATGCCCTTTCACATTTTGAATGGGATAAATTTAAGGTATTAGCCCCCCCCCCGGTGGATGCTGATTGTTCCCCATGTCCCCCTCATGTTTGACAGATGGTTGAGCTGGCATAGAGGACCTGGCGATGCAATTGATAGTCCCATGTACTTTAGCCTATTACTGCATGGTTTGGCTCAATGGTGTTCTTTTTGCTAGGAGTTTGCGTACAGTGATAGCAGACAACAGGGAGCCATACTTTACATTTATTTTACATGGAAAGAGTTACGGTCAGTTAAAACTAAATCCACGGTGGCAGTTTCTTTGGCAGGTATCTCATTTTCCTGCAAATGTTTAGTTGTGTAGATGTAACAAAAAATTGTGTTTTAAGGAAAGTGGTGAAGGGCTGGTCTAGAGCTCAGCCACAGAAGCCTGACGCTGAATGGCCTACCACTTTGCCGTTACTAAGGAGATTGATTTTGATGCTACGAGATGTCGCCTTTAATAGTTACAAGGTTTTGCTTTTTTCCACTGCTTTTCATTTGCTTTTGCGGGTACATTTAGGGTTAGCGTGCTAGTTTCAATTTCTAAGAGTTTGTGCTTAACAGGCCTCCTAAGGGAGGATGTGGTGATCTCTGATGACGCTATACTTTGCAGGTTGTGGAAGAGCAAGACGGATCAATTGGGAAAAGGCCGATGGGTAATCTTATACAGGTGTAGAGAGTTAGCGGTTTGCCCAATTTACATTGGGAATATATTTATGCGTAAACAGCCTGTCAGATCTGCTGTATGGTTGGTACATCAGGATAGTAGTTCTCTCACGAGGTTTCAGTTTCTGTTGTTGCAGAAATGTCTGGAGAAGCTTGGTATGTCCATGAAGGAGTTCGGAACGCACTTATTCAGGATTGGAGAAGCTACGGCAGCGGCTGCTGACAGTGGGTCGTGGCATCCATTCAACACCTGGGTGGATGGCGTTCCAAATGCTTTCGAAGATATATCCGCCCACAGTTGGATCTTGGGACCTGATTCAGAGATTAAAAATAGGATAGGAAAGTTACTCCTGGGCAAAAACATGTTGATTTCAAGGGGAGTCAAGTGAATTGTATTCTTTGCATGCAGAAATACATCTTTGCTTTTGCTTCCTGCACACAGATTGTGACCATCTTTACTATTACACTGCTATTTAGGCTTGGGCTGGGAAACACCACTTCTCAACTCTAATACTGAAGTACCAGAAGAAGGGTTGCACCAGTGTGAGATGCAGCCTTGGATAGTTACGGTAGGGCTACCCCTGGCCCTATATAGAAGTATGAATATGTAAAGTGATAACCAAAGGTGCTTCTCTAAGCTGTCCAGTTTAATCACAAATATGTAAAGGTAAAATCAAAAAGTGAAGTTTATAAATCAGAATATGCATAAGCCTTAGAAAATGAGAAGATACAAATATAAACATGGGTCCTAAGGACTCTAATGTGAATCAGGAGTTTCTACAAGGTATATAGCAAATATGGTCAAGTACTGTCCCTCATAAATGCCACATATGGGTGTATAACAGCAACCTAATAACAATAATAAGTACACAGTATCCGGTATGTGCTTGTATCACAATGTGGAAGCGTAATAGCAACCTAATGACACTGCACTAGATGTGCAGTGTCCAATAAGCGGTTGTACCACAGTCTGGTCCGATATAAATGGTCCTGTAAGTGATGTACAAATACCTTATTGTAGCCAGGCGGGGAAAGATGCTTCTATCATGTTGCTCAGCGGCTCCTCTGTTGACGCACCCCTTTGTATTGTCCGACCCTTTAAGCAGCTGGGGGATAGGAGTTAGCCCTGGATGTGTGTTCCGGGAGCAGAGTATACTCTGCGATGTCCGGCTTGTCCTCCGGGTCTCCACTGATTTCTTCAGTTGCTGAATGGTACTGGTGGCTGGTGGTGTCCTGTGGAGCTTTTGCCTTCCCCCCTGGTTTAACCTACCTTTTGTGTACTAAAGATAGCAGTCGTGGGTACACTTAGTACTGGCTATATGGAGAGCTCTCAATAGCGCCAAACCAACGCGTTTCACCCAGACGTGGGTTTCCTCAGGGATAAAGTCAAGGCACTGCTCAATGTCTCGGGAGTGAGTTACTTCCAAGACACTCAGTTGTGTGCAATAATGACTAATGTAACAGTTACAATTTCAGAGGCAAAACATGAGTATGCCACCAACTGCATTTGTAAATTAGGATACCCCATTCAGAAAGGGAAAGCATAATGTGATGTAACCCTTCTTTAAACCACTTTTATTTATGAATTATACTTAATTATAAAAGTATGGCATTTCTAGTTGTAAAAATTGGTCTGCCTAACTATTTGCATGGCCTTTAATAATATTACATGGAAATGTGGCTCTATACATAGATTTTTTTAATGTGCTTTTTATTTACAGCCTTTTGTATAAATCCAGTCAATTAATTTGACTTAAAATGTTGTTAAATAAAAAAATAAAAAAGATGTAGTGGTTGGACTTTTTTTTTTTTTTTTTTATAATAGCCATTAAATTATTGGTATACGACTTTTGATTATCCTTGTCCTGTTTTGTATATAAAGTATATAAAGTATGTAATACCTTGCAATTTTAACTATGCTTATAAAATTAACTGTTCAGCCAAGGACAATTTTGATTCTAAGCTGCAAGAGCTGGATTTGTGGTAGCACTTCTTCATTCGTCATCCCAGTTTCATTAGCACTTGTAAAGATCAATCTCTCCTTCTCTTTCTCTCACCTACCACATTTCTAACCAAGTTTATGCTAGAAAGAGAACTCATTAGCATCTCTTCGTGAAGCATATTGTTTTACCACCCCTTCAGGGCTTAATACTATTTCAACAAGTAGTACAAAAAAATTGTATGTACAAAGATTTATCCAGGTATCACAGAGTGTGGAATATTATAACATTTTTCTTTAGGCTATTAAAGTAATATCCTCAACCATTTTGCATTGTATTGTTTGTGTGGACTATAACTCAGAATCTTTATACCATCAATATATGTTTCATTTTATGGGTATACACAAAATAAAAAAAAATGTTATATACCGAATAATAATCTTTAAAAAAAAAATAATAACTTTTAAAAATACTTTAACCGTACATTTTTTAGTTGAATGTAATCCATTTACACCTACAGTAGCAGCCAAGACAAGTGTCATAATAAGATTCCATATCTTGTATATAAAGTAGTATGGTAGAAATATGAAGTGACCTTAAATTGCCCTGACCTGACCTGGATTGGTTCTCGCAGAAATCCATTTGCTTGTAGTTGGAAGAAAAAGTTTGTTTGTATATTGTAAATGAGTTCTCTTGTGGTTATATATAAAAGGAACTAGCAATATTAAAAGTTACCAGTCCAAAATGGTGACATACAGGTAAAAATAGATTTTGTGGGCTAATAGTGAAGAGTCATGAATAAAAGCAGTTCTACAGATAGTGATGTAGGGCCTGATCCAGAGCTACGATGTTACACTGAGCGCTGTAGCGCTCAGCATAACATCGCTGCTTTGGCCCGACACTCCCCCTTGTAGGAGCGTATTAACTCTCCCTTACGCCGGCTGAAGGCTACCCTAACTTCAGCCGGCGTAAGGGAGAGTTGATACGCTGGGACGGCGGCGTTAGTACGTTAACGCCGCCCTCCCAGCCTCATTACCCTCCCTCCCCCCGCCCCCC
>WWET01004765.1:75384-89724 GCA_011038615.1 Limnodynastes dumerilii | reverse complement strand
CCTGATTCAGAGATTGAAAATAAGAACTTAAAGTTACACCTGGGCTAAACCATGTTGATTTCAGGCAAATTTCATTTCATTTGTTGAAACAGTATTATAGTTAAAAGGTGATGTTTCCCAGCTCAAGTCTAATTAGCAGTTTAAAAGTGAAGCTGATCAGGTATCTGTGTGCAATAAGTAAAAGCAAAGCATTCTCCCTGCATGCATAGAATAAAATTAACTTGACTCCTCCTGAAATCAACATGGTTTTGCCCAGGTGTAACTTTAAGTTCTTATTTTCAGCCTCTGAATCAGGCCCGTAATCCCTTGTATACTTGACCCAATAATGATTCACATATGGGAAAGAAAGCAGAAAATACATATTCAGACAATATCCATCTTGAATGTAAAATATATGGTTTACTGCCCTATATGTGATATGCAACCTCCATTTGCAGCCATGTGTATGTAATGTGCTTGTGCAAGCAGCTCCATTCTCTTTTTAGATTTTCTTCTTCCAATTCTTACGCATTAACTTTTGATGAATCATAAAACTGTTTTAACTATAGACTTTGATATTATACAAGAGGGATTAATTGTGCGGCATACAGTGTAGAATAAAAGTCAGTCAGTCATCAAGGAAGTATATACCCATTGCCAGAACAACTTGTAATCAAGCATGCTCTGATTCAGCTGATGACGCTTTGCATAAACCCACTTTCCGTGACTATCAAGTTCATTTTTAAGAAAGGGCTGAGCCACGAAATGAGTCAGAGCCCTGTGTGTGGTGCCAAACTTTAAGCCTTTGCCACCAGTGTGTCTGCTCATTATCTTGGTTTCCTTCTGCTATTTGGATATCCAATTTGGTTGTAGCTTCTCTGGATTGATCAGTGCACACATCCTGGGTAAGGGATAGTTTTTCATGATTTGCCCTTACTACATGTTTTTATGTTTGTTATTTCTGTGAATTTGTTATTTATATTTAAATCCTTTCAGTAAAAAAACATATATTTTCCATTCAAGATGGATATTGCCTGAATTTATTTAATATATGTATTTTCTGCTTTCTCTCCCATATGTGAATCATTGTTGGGTTGAGTACACAAGGGATTACATCACTATGAACTGGATTCACGATTAAGTGTGATATCTGTAGTTGCAGATACACATGTATCCGTACCTACTTCTCCAGCCACCTCCCCTGACCCGCCCCTGTTAAGTGCCATAGGGCAACCTTAACTTACCATGCGTATTTTCCTTCTTTCCTGCTCAGTTTTTAAATTCAGAAAAATACACACCTAAGAGGCCTCTGCTTCTTAGGTGTGTATCATGGCCTATCTGTGGAATTGCTTTTATTCATAAGATAATAACTGTTAGCCCTTTTTTTAACTGTATGCCACCATTTTGGACATGATGCCGTATATTGATTCCTTAGCATTGTTTCCTCCCCCCACCCCATCTTTTATTTATTGTACTAATTTTAGAGTTTGGACAATCTGGATACAGAGCTTCTGCAGGGGTTTATTTTAGCACTTTTTAGTGACACCTTGCTATTTTTGTATATTGTAAATGTCAGTGTAAATGTATGTCTATATGTTTGGTCAATAAATGCCAGACCTATCTTGGATCTCCTGGATGCAGGTAATAAGATCTGCCTGGTTAATACACAAATCTGAAAAGACCTTTTGGAGGAAAAGTGGGGGTTGAGGAGTGGGACAAGAGTTTTAAAATGTGTGACATAAGAATATAGAATTTTTTATTTCTTTGGATCTCTGAACTGGGAGAAATGTGCCATATTCTTGCTATACCAGCCCAGAAAGTATCCTTTGTGTAAGTAACATCTTTCTGAACTTTTACCATTTTATTTTATAAGAAACTGTTTGCATCGTGTATGTAATTTATTTTTTTTAAATTTGATTATAAAACTGTCAATTTTTTCATAATATATATCAATAAATAAGATCATGGGTTGGATCCAGACTTAAGTAAGTGCTTGAAATTAGTTACTCCTGGGCTAAACCATGTTGATTGCAATGGGAGTCAAGTTAATTGTATTCTTTGCGGTTACACTCTCCGGAACGAAACTCTCAATTTTAAAAAAGGGACATCTGAAAGTTCCTTTTTGGATGTCCATTTTTCCTATACTTACCATTTCATGCTTTTTTTAATGAATAGGTGAGTATGCTGTTTGACATGGGCATTCGCAATGCTCCACCGCACCTCCGCTGCTGATCTAGAACAGGTAAGTAAATTATCTCTGCGGGGTTAGGGATAGGGTCAGGCTGCAGGGGAGGGAGGGTTAGGGTCAGGCTGCAGGAAATGGTGGGTTAGGGTCAGGCTGCAATTAAGGGAGGATTAGGGTCAGACAGCCAGGAAGGGAGGGTTAGGGTTAGGGTAGTGAGAGGGAGGGTTAGGGTTAGGGAAAGGAGAGTGGGACTATTTTTTTTACTACTTTTATGACCACAGAGCTTTTGATGCTCCATGGATCGATTGCAATGCCTCTTTTTCAAAAATCAGATTTTCTTGCCGCAGACCCACACCCATTCTTTGTATGCAGGGATATATTTTTGAATTGCTTACTGCACACAGATATTGACCAGCATTACTATTATACTGTTATTTAGACTTGTACTAGCTTGGGATAGGAAACATCACCTCTCAACACTAATACTGTTTGCAACAGATGAAATATGACTCCCCTGCAATCAACATTGTTTAGCCCAGGAGTAACTAATTTCAAGCACTTACTTAAGTCTGGATCCAGCCCCATGTCTCTTTGTTCTTACAAATTCACGTCAGATCAGCTTTGTTCTTAAAAGCTACATACCGGTAACAGAAGAGATCATTTTGCATTTATGATAATTCTGAATAAGTAAATTAAGTTCGATCTGTAGAGAGAGAGGCCTCCGGTGCCAGTTTGTTTACTGAGCGCCATAATCCTTTCTGGTAACATATTACTGGGTTTTAAGTGGTTTGTGAGGTAAACAGGGGGTATTAGTCATTGCAGATCACCAGGTGGTTATTTTTTATTAACCCCTTGTCTCACAGAATTCATGAGGTCAGGGTGGTAACAAATTGGTGGCAAGCATGGGGGATTGATAAATATTTCTTTTTTTTAGTTTTGAGTACGTAAAGGAATTAGATTTTTGAGGTTCCGTCTAGAAGAAATATAAACAAATTCATTAGAGACTGAATTCAATGCTTAATATATTGTAAAGACACACAGTGCAATAATTTCTTCCCCTCCCTTTCTTTTATTTTGATACTATTCAACGGAAAATGGTGGATGTATACAAACATATGACAAAGGATTCCTTGATTGCACAATGTGAGGAAAAAATAAATTCCTTGCATTGGGGAAAGTAAGGAGAAATTCATTAAAGCCATGTTAGTTCAGGACAATGATTTGGCAATGGATATTTTGCAAAATACATAATAAACAAATTATTTGGTACTCAGCGCTCCACCTCACAGCTGCGCAGTGGTTATGTTAGGTATACACCAATACCCAAAATAAATCCCACCCTCCCAGGTCAGAAAGACCTGTCAGGTAGGAGAGCAATGTTATATAAACACAACCCTTCAACAGGCACTATAAAAGTTAAAAGTATTTGTTTTTCTTTGTCTTGTCCTTAATTAGTTACTAGTTTTCATCAAATGTCCCAGACCTTCATATAATGTAATTTCTCTCTTTCCTTCCTTGTAGGTTTCCCTTCATAGGATTACAAAAACAACAGGAAGAACCCCTGTGTACACACCAAGTTCCACCTAATTAAGGACAAAACAAAGAAAAACAAGTACTTTTGACTTTTACAGCGCCTGTTGAAGGGTTGTTTTTATATTACATTTTTCTAAATACTGTCACTTGCTAATGTAAAGAAACAAAATGATATGGAAACTGAGCTTGGAGCCAAGACAGCACCAGGGGATGAAAATGGGTATATTGTCCCCAATCCAAATAATCTTTTTGCCATGATGAGTATGGTGGAACTACTTAAACAATGTAAGGTGTAATGTGATGCTTTGAGTGTGTATCATATGTGGATTCTTCCATATTACAAGATGGGTCTTGTGGAATAGGTGAATTGTCTAGAGTAGTGTTTTGAAGTTGCTCAAGAAGAAGTATATGAGTGGAAGAAGCTCCATACCTCCACCATAACTGAGGTACACAGGAACTCCTTGAGTGCACAGAGGATAAATGAGGTACATGGGAAGTCCTGGGATGCAGTGTTGCAGGGGATACTGAGATGAATACAGACTTTAGCATACAGGAGCTGGAGGTTAATGCTGACTTGAACTCAAAACGAGATGCAGAAACAAGGTAATTGTACTCGTAGAGAACTCACAGTACAGAGTACACAAGGGGACCAGCATGAGAGACGCCAAGAAAAGGACAAAAATGAACCAGACCTGAGTGCTAGAAAAGGCTGGTTTATATTATATCCAAAGACTGCAGTTTTTGTGGTATCCAAGGTAGCAAGCCAGATAATAGCAAACACCAGTAAAACAGTAAAAAGATATACAGGTGGTCCCTCTGGTAGGCCTTGGTACTTCACTTATGGAATGCTGCAAAACAGATGGTCTGTGGGAGTGCAAGGAGGCTTAATGTGAAACTGGGGAAAATTAATGCCAAATTATACCATTCTCAATCCATTTTTCCCTGAAAGTATTGGAGCAGATAATGTAAATTATCATTCTCTACTCTAATAGGGCCGTATTCAGACTTCCGTTTGCAAATATATGCACGCGCGTAGCAAGGAACACCCATCAAAACCCCAGTCACTCCCCTTGTTAATCTGTGCTCATGTAGACTTACACCACCATAGACCACCTCTAACTTTCCGTGTGCAGTCCCTTGCGTGTGTCCTCCGTACGTGTGTATCATGATAATCGCGCTCACTTTCCCTCATTTAAATGCCTCTCCCCGCCCATTTTTACTTAAATTCTCCCATGCGTATTTTTGCGTCGCATATCTGGACGTATGTACCCACGTGCGTATCATATGTCCGTCCGTAAGGCACTTCCACGCGTATAGTCTATGTCGACTACGTACAAAAAATTGCTACGCATGCGCAGTTGAAACGTGCCTAAAAATACACACAGGAGTTGCCGTGAAAACGGAAGTCTGAATACAGCCCATAGTGATTATGTATGTAATTTTTTTGTGGGTTTTTTAATAAATTTTAAATATTGTAATATGGTTTCAAGGGGCCTCATTTACTAAGCTCGATTTGGCTCAAATCGAAAATAATCTCAGGTTTTAGGAGGCAATTATGCAGTTGCCGTATTCACTAAAGGCAAAGGGATTTGAGCCTGTTTCGAAAGCACCATCAAAAAAACCCGCTATGGCGCTTTTTTCAATGTTGGACATAGAAATCGTTGTATTCACTAGTTTTAGGTGCGTATATTTAAGAATGGATGCACTGCGCATGCGTAGTAAGTTTTATACGCTGTTTACGTTGGACTTACGCATAAAATTACGTACTTATACATTACGCACCTAAAGTCTCTAGGTTCGTAATAACATACGCAAAAAGGGGCGTTCTGTGAATAAAGAACTAGGCAGATACGCAGATTTGGGTGGAGAGAGGCAGTTAAATGACCAAATGAAGGTGTGGTTATGCAGTTAAGTTCCTAAGTACTATCCCTACGCATTCAAATGCGAACCTACAGTTGAAGGAGCCCTATGGCACTCGTAAGTCACATAAGAACCTAAAAACTGAGGGAGTTTCATTGCTATTAGGTGCGTATATTTAGGTACCTATCGCATTCTTAAGTCTGAATCAGGCCCCCCATCTTTATTGCTTGCAGCCCTATGGTACCTATAAAAGGCAGGGCTAAATTACATTCACATGCGGCTTTGTTTGGTTTAAGAATGGATTGTGGTTTGGTGCAAGCAGTTGTTTTTAGCTTGAATGCTGGTGTGTCTGCACTTGTTGCAGCCACACAAGGGAGTGAGGAGCGACAACATCACCAGCCCCAGATTCTGTGCACGCTGCACATCATACACCATCCTAGGGTGTTTCACGTGCGTATGGACTTGGACTCCCTGTCTGACCAGGAGGTTGTGCAACTGTTTAGGCTGACACGTGCTAACCTCCTGAGAATTTATGAGCAGGTGAGGAGGGATTTGTAACCAGCAACAGCTCGTTTACATGCATTGCCTGGGATGCAGAAATTAATGTGTGTCCTCCACTTTTTGGCTACTGGGTCACTTCAGTCAGTCACTGGGAAAGTGGTGGGACTTTCACAGCCAAGTTTTTCCTGTCACTTAACTCGTGTTAAGTGTACTCAAGAAACTTGCGCGGACATATATTTGCTTCACCAGCCAGGAGTCACAATGGCAAGCTCATAAGCTAGCATTCTATAGTATCTCAGGATTTCCCAATGTCCTGGGTGCTATAGATTGCACTCACATACCACTGAGACCACCTAAACATCGTTCCCAGGTATATGTGAGTCATCACCACTACCATTCCCTGAATGTTCAGATGGTCTGTGAAGCTAAAATGAAAATTGTGAGTGTGTTTTCTGGCTTCCCTGGGTCTTTCCATGATTCCTATATTCTGAGGCAGTCAGCCTTGTATGACAAGTTTGAACATGGTCAAATGCTAGAAGGATGGCTGCTGGGTGAGTATTATTAAGTTGTGTATCATCTGGTGTGATTTTCTAATTTGCACAGCACTTTTTTTTTTCCTAGGGGACTCAGGATATGGGTGTCGCTCCTGGCTTCTGACACTACTACTGAATCCACATACTCCTGGGCAACACAATTATAATGAGGCACACATTGCTACTAAAGGAGTGTTAGAACGTACCTTTGGCCTTTTAAAAACTAGGTTCAAGTGTCTTAATAAATCTGGTGGTATGTTGCTTTATACTCCTGCTAGGGTGGCAGAGATTGTGCTTGTATGTTGTCTCCTGTATAATGTCGCCCTTAACCAACAATCCCCCGACATTATTGCAGTTGAAGATACACTGCAGGAAGCCCCTTTAACATCAGGAGATGTGCTTTCTACTATGTGTGGGAAGCAAAATAGGGAGACATTAATCAATAATTTATTTTCTTGTAAGTATTTTAGTGATGACTCTAATTGACAATAGGGATTGCCAATGCAGATGAAATAATTTTAAAGTACTATGTTGTATTCCTAATATTTAAATCTGTGTGTTTACCACGTATACTCTAAGTATAATATTTTTGAAATAATAACGGAGACATTAACGTAAGGTTCTATGGTTATTTTGTCACCATATTAACCATGAATTCGCAAAAAATATGTCTTGCAAAAATCAACCCAAAAAATCAAGAAAATATTTTTGTGAAAAACATAACATATAACATACATTAACCTATTTCTTCCTCGCAAGGATTGCCTGGTTGGCGTGGTGGGACGTGGACGCCATAGGCCACCCCTTGTTCTTGGTCCATGCCGAATTAGAGTGTTCGGGACTGTGCTGATTGGCATACTATCGAGACTTGTATCAGCTGATGTTGACGATGCTGCAGGTTGGTTCTGATGCTGTTGTTGTGCCACCATTTGGGCTGACATATGTATTATTCGAGTGTTTAGCTTATGCCGCAGACTATTTCCTTCTTGTAATGCACTGCTAACTTGTGCCATGATTATATTTTGCTGTTCTATTGTTGCACCTAGCCGATAAAAGCTCATCATAGTAATGCTCTGTGAACTATGCACGGCCTTCATGATTCTGCACATCGAGGAACGCTGTGTTGTTATAAATGTAGCTTGGCTTTCCTCTATACGCTCCATAGTAGCTGCTATTTTGAGCAAAACATCCTGCTGTGATGAAGCTGGTGTGCCTTGTACAGCGTCAGCTTGTGTTGGTGAAGTTGTTATCTGTGGTGGTGTATTCATTGGCTCCAGATCCATGTAAAACTCTTCAATGTTGGGATCTCTAGCCACAGATTCCAGTTGTTGCTGCTGTTCCAAGGTTGGCGTTGAAAGATCATCAGTTTGGAACCAATAAAGGTAAGTACACACAGACCATTTTTTTTAATTTTTTTTTTAAATACAGCTATTACATTGATTACTTCCTGAAAGGAGAAGACATCTGGACATGCACATTGGATTTCTCAGCATCTTGATGTTGACATGAAGGACCAGCAACTAAACAAAGGTAAGACATACAGGCATCAATAATGGTCATTTTAGAGTTTTTAGTCTTTTTAGTCTTTTGAAAAAATTATTTTCAAATACACTGTATCCTCTTCTGGTGGAGAATCAGTGTCCTGCACATTCACCCCATCCAGGACCTCCACATTAATGATGGCCCTCATTTGGTCCTCCTACAGGTGAAACAAGGTTTTTTTACGGGGACCAACACCCGTTTTTCTAGCTTCCTTCCTTGAGTTGTTAATTTTTGTTTTAAGAGAATTTTTATGTCGGAAAGACGTTTACGACAACTTGTTTCAGAATGCTTAAATTGGCCCACAGCATTAACGCTGTAAACCACTTAGTGCCATAAAAATTGTTTCCGAGCATATGATGTGGTAGCTGAATCCTCCCCCAGAAGTTCACTAAAATTAGCAACATAGATGACGTTATAAAATTACTGCGCATGCGCAGTAGCACGCATCGGAAAACTCCGGGCGCATATGTATATGCGCCCGGAGCTCTGAATACGGCTCAAGATCTCCAAACAGATTAAACACATACCGAATCTGTCTAAAAAAGAGATGGCAGCCTTAAAGGACCTCGCCGAAGATCCAACATTAATAATAAGACCTGCCGATAAGGGGGGTGCGATAGTCCTGCAGCATTCCAGTCTGTGTATTTTTTATTGTCGTTACATCGATGACCTGCTGTTCCTGTGGCAAACGGACGGCAGTGACTTCGTCACCTGGATGGAATACTTAAATGGTCTGGACAACCCTATCAAATTCCCCTTTCAAATGCACCATCAGACTATCCATTACCTGGACGTTCAAATCTCCATTAAGGATGGTCGCATCATAACCAGCCTTTTTTCCAAACCTACGGATTGTAACAATGTATTGAGGGCAGATTCTTTTCACCCACCTGCCCTGAAATACGGCATCCCTTACTCCCAAATGATCAGAGTGCACTATGTAGTCTCTGACCCTGACCAGTGCGAACGGGATTACAGCCATGGCTGCGGTGCAACGCCTCCGGCTTGGCGCAACTGGGAAGTTGCCGAGGGCACCCCGTCTAGGGCGTGGATGCACGTGCCGTAGTGTTTCCATTTGAAGGTATTTAAACCCTTGTTGCACTGGTCTGTAAATATATCCCTGATGAAAGAACAGTAAAGTTCTGAAACGTCGGATTTCGCACACCACTCTATGGGCCGGATTCAGAGCTCCGGCCCTATGCAATTGAGGCCGAAGTTCTGCGAAAAGTGCTACTGCGCATGCGCAGTAATTTTGGAACGTAATCTACGTTACTTCTTGCAACATAGATTGCATACACGCGATTTTAAAGACCGCGTGTACGCAATCTATGTTGCAAGAAGTGACGTAGATTACGTTCCAAAATTACTGCGCATGTGCAGTAGCACTTTTCGCAGAACTCCGGCTTCAATTGCATTGCGGCCGGAGCTCTGAATCCGGCCCCATGTCTCTGTGAGTTTTTACATGCCGTCGAGTGCCGAGCACAACTTTGCAATAATGTGATAGCAGATAAAATCCAGGCAAATATCTAAACTTTTAGTATTAGTGTAATTACCATGATCCATAAGATATGAATAGATAATGAAAAAATTATATTATACTTTTCAATTGCACCACCACACCCTTTCTATAATAAATTGCTGTCCCTAAAGAGAAAACTAGTGGCCACATGGCCACTCTTCACACTTCCATGCCCCACTCATCTGACCTGCACCTTAACCTGCCCCCATTTTTAGGAACCTTATGGCACTTAAGAGTGGGATCTCTGTTTGTATTTTCTTAAGAAGGAAAATAAGAACTGAGATCCTTTCCCCACACCCTCCCAGGCTAATTTAAATCACTCCCCCACCCACTTTTCTTAAAAATGACAGAGACTGCCACGGCACGCCTCTTCCTTCTTAAATATCTACATGCAGTCTTTAAAGAACTAAATGATTTAGTTAGATTGATTGCATAAATTACTTACTACGTATGCGTAGAAGGTCATTTCTTAAAAGACAGGGCATACTTTAGCAACTTAAGAAGAGACATACCCACAGGAAGATAAGGCTGCCTTTGGCCTTCTTAAGTCGGTTAAGAGCAACAAAAACGAGTGCATGTCAAGGAAGTTGCCATGAGTATAATTGTAAATCTGTTTGTTCTTTTCTCCTTCTTAACTATGAATATGGTCCTGTGTGCTTAATAAGCACTATGGACTGGATCCAGACACTCGCATGTTTTCTGTACATGCTGGGGTCTGTCATCTGCACAAGAGAGAAGAATGAATTCCCCTGTCACTCCCCTCTCTCTTTTGAAACAAGTGTGGCTTACACTGCTATAAGGCAGCCTTAAGTCACACTTGCAGATCAGCAGTCCGGTTGACAGTGCACTTTCCCCTGCCCACCTTAGCAGGCAGAGGGGAAGCATGGCGTCTTTGTTCGTAAATGCCATTGTATGAAACAAAGTTCAGTACGATGGTTGTTATGTTAGTAAAACTAATATATTATCTGGAGGGCGCATGCACCTTGTGTGTGTAGGTGGGCTATCATTATGAGGTCTGGATCCAGTCCTATGTTATTGATCACTACTGATTCTTATGCATACAGATCTGTGATTATTGGATGTTTTAAAATCTGTAATTGCAGGTGTGCATATACAGAGATCCATGTGAACATTCCACTTGCACTAGACTTCCAATACCCATACTGTTCTTTTAATTTTACTGATTCGTGAAAATGTAAAATGGTGACTGTAAGGAAATGAAGATCAGTATGTGTCCATTAAAGCAACTATACTGCATATTGCAATACCAACTCACACCATTGTGAAAGCTACCTCCTGCCCGCCTTTCAGAAGCTGTTGGAAGTGTCATCTTTTAGAAATGTCTGGATTGATTTGATTGTGGTTTCATAACCTAGCACGGATGCATGTGTGGAACAGACAAAATTGAAATCAGGGGAATATCATAATCAGAAATTTTATTTATACACACTTACTAAGTCACCTAGAGGCACCTGTTAAAGGACCTGATTCACACTTAATAATGTACCTAAATATACGCATGCCATGAATGTATCACAGTGATTTTTTGCAAATTGTGCATGATCCATCCAGATGTTATGCACAGAAATCCGTTACGCACGTTCAACCCCGTGTCAAATAAGATTAGTAAGTAGGGGCGTGTCACTACTCCATAAGTAGGAAGTTAAGAAGGGAATAGGGGGAGGCATTATAACAGGGTGGCATGGGCAGGGTTTCCAAAGTCCATACGTATTTTAGCAAAATCCACACAAAGATGTGCACGGAGAGTTAAGGTAGCCCTATAAACGTGGAAGTCAGAAAAGATCCGTAAGAATGAGGGTTATGTCATCGGAGTTGCCTTGCCGCTTAGGTGCGTATTTTTGTGAATCCGTGCGTACTTATTTACTTCTTATCTGTGAATCAGGCCCAAAACGCAGTTTCTGTAACCCAACAACTGCGTAAACCTGTTTATTGGCCTATAGATTGAATTCAGCAACAACCATTTTGTGTAACACTGTTCTGACGCATGTTTGGGACTAGCACCTGCCTGGGGAAATTTATCAAATTTTATGTGAAATATATTTTCTAAAAAAAACTCAAAATACTAAAAAGTTCCTTATGACATAAAATAAATAATGGAAAAAAACTAATATTGTTTGAATTTGCTATGATGATTATTTGTTTTTGAGATATATTTTTCAGACTTTATTGTTTTCTTCAACTTAATAGCTAATTTATCTTCTCATTTTTCCTCTTCTGCTTTCCACTGATTACAGTGACGTAGAGCTCATATAATGCCATACTCTCTTTCACTTTGAAACAAATCACTTCCATTCCCCATTTACACATTTTAAATTGAAGCATTATGGAGTTCTAAAGGGAATATGGTTTAGCTGTAGGCATGTGGACTAAAACGGTTCCCTTCTGTAATGATAGACAAGTATACCTATAAACTAATTAGAGCCGCAAGCATACTTGTCAAAAGAATCATGTCAGTAAGCAAATTAGGATAATAGAAAATATGAGACTGGCAGATCTACTCATGGAAAACAAAGAACTTCATGTCCCCAGCAACATTAGGATTGTAATTGATGTGGGTTTAAATGACAAGACAAAAAGAAAACTAATGAAAAGTAACATGTCCGTTAAACTGCAACTTAAAAGCAGCAAAAATTGCCCTTGAATAATTTTATGAACAACAAACATGCTTCGACTTCTTATATTAGATGTTATCTCTTGACAATTAGTGACCCACTTGCAGATCCCTGATCAGTCGCAGAGCTGAAAAGTGGAATTTGTTTTGTTTACATGGAATTGCCTCGTGCATCATTAAAAAGGAGAGCATTTTGGCAATTATTTTTGAAAGTTTCTACAGAGATAAATAAATTACCCAAATATATTTATAGATACGCCACCTACATGAGAGTAAAATTGTCGTTATCATTTTTCACTGCTACTTAAAATGTAATTATGCATAAAGTGATATTAGGCACATAAAATGAATAAAACATTTACCCTACAGTTTTTGTTTCTATGAAGAGTATACATTAATGTGTTATATATTTTTTATTAGCTAGAAATACATATAGAGTTTAATGTATTTAATGAGTCATGAGACATAGGATCACATAATAAATACCTCGGGAAGGTTTTCCAATGTTAATTTTCTCATACTGTGTATACAATATTTTTCCTGGTGAGACTTTAGATAGTGTTTAAAATGAAAAGTGTATCGCCAGATGAGGAAGTGAATATCACATTTTAGTTTTATTTTAGAAAGGAGTGGAAAAAGCAGCGTGACCATCTACGATGCAAGGAGAGTAGATGCTACAGGGTCCAGATTAGAGAGCAACCTATGGCAGCTGCCCACCCAGCACCCAGGAAGGCTCTATGCAGTCAGTGACTAGTAGATTAGATAGCACTAAGCACTCATAGCAAAAGAAACATTTCTGAACTATGTCTAAGCTGCCAGTCACCTGCACATGCAGGATAGAGGGGAGCAGGGGGAGCCCTAACTATCAAGACTCACAACCAGCCCCCTTACTATGAGGTCTGATTTTATCTACTTACCCCTCAGTTAGAGTGTTTGTTTTTGTACCTATAATGTGCTAAGTATAAAGTACTATATATGAGAGAGATTACCGGCTAGGGAAGAAGCAGGGTTAAATTGGTAGAGTATTCCATATTTTGTAAGTTTTTCTAAGTGCATGAAAGATGAAGTACCAGTAGATCTGATCATGTATGAGGCAGCCTGAGACATTAAGGAGTGGGGCTGGAAAGAGTTTTGTAAATAAGAACCTTAGTAGGACAAGTAGTTTATATTGGAATTTGGAGGATATAAGTATTCAGTCCAGGGATTATAAGTATTTCAATAATTAGCATAAATAGCATCTAGAATGGATTTGAGCAGGGACAGGTAGGTGCAGGGTATAATGCACAAAACAACTTGATTACTGTGGGAGTAGGAAACATAATATACATGCATTCAGGTTTGACTATCAAAGTAATGTGTTTCCAGGAGGGTGATCAATATTGCGTTTGGGTCTACTGACAAGCTTATGGTTAGCCTAATACAGTCCAGTGATACCCGCTTCAACAAAGGTATGTACAGTACAGGTTACATAGTAAAGAACACTGTAAACTAGAGTTGAGGGTTGTGTCCTTTGTATTGGTTTTGGTTCTAAAGCTTTGGCTTGTTTTTGTCAGAAAACTCAAATGCTTTGGAATTGTATTGGATCCAGATTTCTTAAATTTAAAAGAAAAATTGAAAAAGGGGCTAAAATCATGTCAATTGCACCTGTTTTTGTGTTGCTACACTGTATTATTAACATTAATAGGATGTCTGTATATATACACTGGTCAAAAAAATAAAGGGAACACTAAAATAACACATCCTAGATCTGAATGAATGAAATATTCTTATTAAATACTTTGTTCTTTACATAGTTGAATGTGCTGACAACAAAATCACACAAAAATTATCAATGGAAATCAAATTTATTAACCCATGGAGGTCTGGATTTGGAGTCACCCTCAAAATTAAAGTGGAAAAACACACTACAGACTGATCCAACTTTGATGTAATGTCCTTAAAACAAGTCAAAATGAGGCTCAGTAGTGTGTGTGGCCTCCACGTGCCTGTACGACCTCCCTACATTGCCTGGGCATGCTCCTGATGAAGTGGCGGATGGTCTCCTGAGGGATCTCCT
>WWET01004765.1:25748-41645 GCA_011038615.1 Limnodynastes dumerilii | reverse complement strand
CCCAGAGTAGAAAAGACCGCGGGGCCAACACCACCCGGAACTATTCCCACCCGGACACACATGACTAGATTCCCCAACCAACAGGGAAACAGCCTACTGAACATTAGAACAGAATAACATTAAGAAATACAAAAATTTTATTAGGCTATCGCCCTGAGACCAATAGGGACTCACAACCTATGAGTATTAATAAACAAATTGTAAGTTCACCTCATTATTTACTTGTCGATCTGGTGAGCGCAGTGGTTCCCTCCCCTGAATATGATGCAGTGCAGTCTGCGGATCAGTAAAGTAGATTCCTTGGCCATTATCTAAAATTCTTAGCTTAGCGGGGTATAAAAGTGCGAACTGTATATTTTTTTCCACCAGCATTTTACATACATTAGAAAAGGCCTTATGTTTTTGGGAAACTATTTGAGAGAAATCCTGGAAAATTAAAATACGATTATTCTCCACCAAGAGGTTTTGGGCTCTGCGATACGCTGCCAAAATTGCCTCCTTGAACCTGTAATCAATTAATTTGGCAATCACGGGTCTGGTGCTATTATTGCTATTATTGCCCCTCGGCCTCTCAGGACGCAGTCTGTGAGCACGTACAATCTGAACCTGAGTCACATCTGCCCCCAACCCTAAGGCATTAAAAATAAGCGAACTCAAGTACTGCATTAATTGTTGGCCCTGGACACTTTCCGGAATGCCAATTGTTGGCCCTGGATACTTTCCGGGAATGCCAATGAATCTCAAGTTATTTCTCCTATGACGATTTTCGAGATCGTCAATTTTATCTGATAATGATTTAATAGTCGCTACGTGACTCTCCACTAAATTCTGTAGGTTAACATTGCGGTCTTCTGAGTCACTCACCCTTTTCTCCAGCGCATTAATTCTGGAAGAATTAGATTAAATTTTAGTTAATGCTGCATCAAAAGTTGATTGCATACGTTCAAATTTAATATCAATCTGTGGGAGAATAACTTTAGAGATTTCATTGGCTATGGTTAACAATGATTCCTGTGAAAGTGAAGAGTTGGCAGAATTACTGGTTTCCGGTTGGGATTCGCCATCCGAGGACGGCGATGGTGAGGAGGGGGGGGGACTTATTCCCCGCACTTCTGTGCTTGCCCATTTTAGCCGGAGAAGCCTGTACTTGTTTACATGATCTGGATCTATTCAGAAATGTATCCATACCACTTAGGTAAACAAATTATAATGAATGGTTGTGAGTCGCTATATAAAAAAATTACATTCAGAAGGTCATATAGGTCCCAGACAAGATAACCCTAATCAGTTGTGATTACATGCTTGATAAAGTAACAGCAGTGTGCCTCACTCTAATAAGTAACAAGTATAACAAAGTATTAGCAAGATATATAGGCAGATCACTAAAGCTGCATAACATACAATATCAGTAGATTATATATCAGCTGTTAGTAATAACGGAAAGCTGGTACTGTAAGAAAAAGTCTGTATAGGGTTGATCAGCCGGGTTGGGGTAAATGTGCCTTTTGTCGATGTTTGGGGTCTGTCCGCCCCGCTGTAGCTGTATAAAAAGTAAAACAAAAAACAAAACAAAAAAAAAAAAAAAAAAGAAAGAAAGAAAAGAAAAAAAAAAGAAGGGGAAAGGGGTAAAAGGAGAAAAAGGCCAGGTAGACTGTTCTCACAGAGGGGAGTAATTGAAACAGGTCCCAAATTCCACAAAGCTGGTGTACTTGAATAGCACCTCCTCTACATGCGTCGGGTGGACTCTCGGCTACCTTGCACAATATGTCCGGTTGCAGACACCTACAGCTTTTCTTCAGCCCTGCGGCCCTTTGTTTGGAATAGAACATTTGGCAAGGGTATGATTTCAAAATATTGTTGAGAGATACAGTGCCAGTGTAGAATTGCATGACTTGCGTAGGTTGCTCTAACACCGTAAAAGCAGTACTGTTCCCATGGGTAGCAAGATGCAGCTCCTAGTATAATCACAAACAGTGCCACTACCCTGACTATTTCCACATAGCCCGGCTGGGTAAATAGCAGCCTACTCCACTCCAATTTCCTCCTTACTGCTCTTAAGGGGTTACTGAAAGAATGTATTCCTAATAACTGGCAGATAGGTAAATGTCGTACCCCACCTAGACAGCTGGGCTATTAAGATGGCGTCTCAATTAGATGGTTGTGGCGGGAAAACTGGCACTCTGCAGCAAAGGAAGTCACCACTTCAGCAGGCACACCTGGCAACAGTCCAAAGAATGGGCACCACCTCTATATGTATCCATGGCCACTCACCCCAAAATAGCCGCCAGCCCACGTGAGAAAAAGCTCCAAACTATTTGGCAGGTTGGTAGCTGTCCGACCTTTAGTATCCCCAGTCAGGGCCTTCACTGCCAGCAATAGTTAGTATAGGTCTATGATTTGGCAGGGCTATGAGGCGCTATACCTCCACAGGAACGGAGCTCCGAGCTCACTTGCCGGGTCCAGTCTCGTCCACGCTCTGCTACCTTGCCGCCAGTCCCTCCAATGCAGCTCCAAGATGTCTGCCGATGCCACGTGGGGAGTCTCCAACACAGCCTCCAGACTCGCAAGGACGCAGGGCGCCCGAACAGCCACCGGACCAAGTGCTTCTTGCTTACGTGGCAACCGCTGAACTCAGAGCCTCTCCTCCACACCGACACCGCCACCATCAGGGCCCCAGCAATGCAGCGTTCCGACTAGCTCCCACCCACATCAAGGCCGGACTCCGGGGAAAGCTATGTCCTGCGCCCTATTCCACCCAGACCAGGTAAGAGTGAGCTCCGGACACTCCACACCCTGGCTGGGTAATTCAGTGCGTTTTTCCACAGCAAACTAGAGGTTTTGGGCACCGAAACGGGGCTGCAGGACGGTGCTGAATTAAAATGCGGCCATCTTGGATGAGCCGCTTACCGGAAGTCCCGGAAGCTTTTCTTGATGTTGAGGCAAATATCTTTTGGAATGATGGAAAGGTTTAAGCAAGGAGGCTTGAAAGTTATTGGGAATCCTCAGGTTACGAGGAAGCAAAAGCTTAAAGGCCACTGGATTTACTTTACGGCAGATGGTATAAGGTTCGATGAATCTGAGTCCCAGCTTTCTGGTGGGTTGTCTGAGGCGAATGTTCCAGGTAGAAATCCTCAACTTTAAGGTTACATTTAACCCTGTGATGATCAGCCTTCAGCTTGGATTTAAAAGAGGCCTGTCTCAGGGAGAAATTAACTCTCCTCCAGATCTTCTTGATTTCTTTGGTAGCTCCTCGGGCCTCCCCATCTGAAACAGGCATGAGACCTTGAAGTGAACCAGCCTGGGGATGATGACATTAAAAGACAATGAAAAATGGAGAATCCTTGGTGACGGAGTTGGAAGCGTTATTGTATGCAAACTTCATCCAGGCCAGGTTGTCCGCCCAGTGTAGTATCTCTGAAATTGCTCCAGGTCCTGGTTCACTTTTTCTGTCTGTCCGTTAGATTAAAGATGATAACCCGAGGATAAGCTCACTTTGGTTTGGAGAGCTTGGCAGAATGATCTCCAAAAGCTGACCCCAGACTGAGAACCATGATCTGAGACTATGACAGTGGGGTGTCTGACGATTTGGTTGTTGAAGGTTGTGGCCAACGTTTTTGCAGAGGGTAGACCTGGTAATGGTGTGAAGTGAGCCATTTTACTGAATCGATCGACGACCACCCATATGGTCATGAAACCTGCTGATTCTGGTAGGTCTGTATTAAAGTCCATGGACAAATGCTTCCATTGATACTTAGGGATATCCAAAGGGTGGAGGTGGCCTGACAGGGGGCAGCGGGGGGCCTTATTGTGGATGCAAGTGATGCATGAACCCACAAAATCCTCTACGTTACTGTTACATGCCAAGATACTAAGCATCGTGCCATGTAAGTTATTACCTTTGTTTCCTGTCTTGTTCCAGTGCCTCTGTGGAAATCCTGCAGGCCATTGCAATATGCACAGCCTGCACATGTCTGACACCTGCAGCTGTTGCTTAATGGGCAATGCCCTTCTCCCTCTGTCTTTTATGACTTCCTGGCTGCTGTGATTGCTGGAAGGAATAGCCAATCATTTCACCTGTTTGGACCGCTGGCCAATCGATAGCCAGCAGTCTCCTTAAAAGCTTATATCCTCCGGTAAAGCCCATATGGCTTTAGACCAGGCATGTCAAATAAAGCCTAAAACCTTTTAATTTGCATCGCCATCTCAAAAATGGAAGCAGAGCTGTAATTGTTGCTTAAAAGGGCCTGCTGTGAGCTGCCGCAACAGTTAAACAGAACAGCTAAGAGCAAACCCCTTTTCAGCTGTCCTGTATAACTGCTGCATCAGCCAACAGCAGTAAATAGAATGCTTTATAGCCAATGTCACAGGGAAGAGCTGCAAGAAAGCATGTACCATGTAGGAGAGACAAGGACAGGCATCAAACGTGAGTAAGATATAAACAGGGGAGGCTGGTGACTACTGAATGGGGAATTACTGAGAGCTTGAACCATATTAATGGGGAATATTGGGGAGCTGAAGCCATATGAATAGGGATACTGGGGAGTTGGAGAGACATGAATGGTTAATAATAGGAGCTGGAGAGACATGATGGGGAAAACTGGGAGCTGGAGACACACGATGGGGAATTCTGGGAGCTGGGGACACATAAATGGAGACTACTGGAGAGCTGGAGAAACATGATGGGGGATACTGGGAGCTGGAAAGGCATAAATGGTTAACACTGGGAACTGGAGGGACATGATAGGAATACTGGGAATTGGAGAGAGATAAATGGTTAATACTAGGAGATGGAAAGACATGATGGAGAATACTGGGAACTGGTGACACATGAATTGGGAATACTGGGAGCTGGAGACACATTAATGGAGAATACTGGGAGCTGGAGACACATGAGGAGAATACTGGTACCTGGATATATATTAATGGAGATTAATGGGCATTTCCAGTAATGTCATTTGTAGTTTTGCTTATTCCACTATTCAAATTATTCAAATTTTGATATTATACATTATGTTACAATATCTTAACATTGGGCCAGATCCACAACAACGTACATCGGTGGAAATACGGTCTTAAAGACCGCATATACGCAATCTACGTAACGAAAGTAGCTGTAATCGGCATCTGACGGACGTATTTCCGCTGATGTACGTTGTTGTGGATCTGGACCATTATCTGTACCGTGTGCATGGAGGCACAATTTTTAGAACAGATTTTTTAAGCACATAAGGATCTCAGATGATCTGTTAAATTGGAATAGTGTACACATGAAAAGGCATTGTCTTTAGGATTTGGCAGCGAAATAAATAAAAAAACATTAATTCACATGTAATATTGCATAGTCCTGTTTAAAGCTTTACTCTTACTAGGTATGCAAGATTCAAACGCGGTAAATCAATTAATTCTCTATATAATAGAAACATCATGGTCTACATTCTTATCCTTCCATTTATATTCATTGAAACCAAATAAATTAATATATTTATTGAAATAAAACCTAATTATAAAATACATTGTTCTACTATTATTATTCCTTATAACCATAGAAAGACACTGGCCAAGATGTCTATTACATTTAGGTAATTCAGTAATCTTCCCAACATACTTTATTAGCTTCTTGGAAAGCATTACATATAAGCATAACTATCACTAATCCATATTAACCAACCAGCATTTATATTTTGTATCACTAGATACAGGTTGTTTAAAAGGTGTATATGTATTTATTTACTAATGCGATATTTAGGAATACAATTTGGTAATTTACCATGTCGTATTTAGATATTAAAAGGTAGATGTATATACTTGTTGCACACAATACCTTTGTGTTTAATAAATGCACTTGAAATACTACATGAAATATATAGCTTCATTTCCTGTACTGTATATGTAGTAGGTTAAAACTTCCCATCAGACCAAAAATGAAACTGTCTTTCACACATTTTTCATCATAATATGGTTAAATATGTATATCTTCAAGCTAAATTATGATAAATACAGTACATAATTGGCTTTTTTGTGTTTCTATATAAACATGAAGAAAACTGGCACATGGTCATAGACCTTGTGTTTTTTTTATAATGAAATGTATTGCAGAAAAAGACAATTATTTTTTCCTCAGTCTTTCACAGCAATTATAAGAAGCAGCAGGGCATTCAGTAATGACTTTTTAGTTATGGGAATGCTAATATTATTTCCAGCAGTGCTCTATAATGTGAGACACAACTGCAGTGTTAAATTAGTTAACAATTTAAGTATCTTTTTTTATATTTCTAATTGTTCATTAACCTAATCATGCTAATAATTCCATTTCACAGGTAATCACAGCTTGAAATGTTACGTGGTAAGACAAATCCTACAGCTATTTTAACAACACTAACGCCACATTTTAAAGGTAAAAAAAACAAGCCAGCATACTGTACACTGATAAATAATAAATGATGCTAACCTATTTATGAGAAAATAAATGACCAAAGCAGGGCTATTAATTTACAACATACCATTTAGCAAAATCATTTAACAAAAAACTTTATTAATCTCTTTACATCTGACGTTCCATATCACCTCAGTAAATGCACTGTGCTAAGATGAGATGGAGAGGTATAATCTGATACAACTCTGAGCACGTACACTACTCTCAGGATGGAGCTGTCACTAGACAGGCCTGATCACAGAACGTAAGCCAGGAAACAATAATTGTAGTTCCTGGCAATATTATTACTGTGACAGCCAGTCACTGAGATCACATTAGCAGTGTTTTTGCTATTAATAAAAGTTTGTCAAAGTTGCTAAAACAGCTATTTTGTATGTAAGATAAATGTATTGCACGAAATAAGAGAAAAAATTGTTACTACATTTTTTCTGTTAACCTATCTATCTATAGTTTTTATTTAGCTTATATTTTGAGTTAGGTATATAACAATTTATATCAACAACTTCTACTGAATTCTTAATTGCATATAAAAACTATTTAAACCCTAGTTGCCAACTCTACTGGCATGTCTGGGAGACTCATGAAATTGGGTCATTGCTCCTATGATGGGCTTAAATACAAATAACTGTCTCAATATCTCACACCCTGCCTATCAATAATGTAATCCTTAGGGTTACCAAGGATGGGCAGGGCTCAGTGATGCAACTTGTCATCAAGCCCTGCTCCATACTTAGTAACACTAAACTGTGACATTAATGGGCAGCAGGTGTTACTGCTATCTCTTTATTCTCTCAAATATATCCCAGAGGACAGAAATAAAAGTCAGCAATTATGTTTTAAACCAGTAGTTAAAGTGGGAATTTAAAAGTGGCGGTATGGAAATTTAGAAGTGGGGTATGGAAATTTAGAAGTGGGGTATGGAAATTTAGAAGTGGCGGTATGGAAATTTAGAAGTGGCGGTATGGACATTTAGAAGTGGGGTATGGAAATTTAGAAGTGGCGGTATGGAAATTTAGAAGTGGCGGTATGGACATTTAGAAGTGGCGGTATGGAAATTTAGAAGTGGTGGTATGGAAATTTAGAAGTGGCGGTATGGAAATTTAGAAGTGGCGGTATGGAAATTTAGAAGAGGCGGTACGGACATTTAGAAGTGGCGGTATAGACATTTAGAAGTGGCGGTATGGAAATTTAGAAGTGGCAGTATGGAAATTTAAAAGTGACGTTTTGGAAATTTAGAAGTGGCGGTATGGAAATTTAGAAGTGGTGGTATGGACATTTAGAAGTGGCGGTAAGTAAATTTAGAAGTGGCGGTATGGAAATTTAGATGTGGCAGTATGTAAATTTAGAAAAGGCGGTATGGACATTTAGAAGTGGCGGTATGGACATTTAAAAGAGGTGGTATGGAAATTTTGAAATGACAGTATAGAAAATTAGATGTGGCGGTATGGACATTTAGAAGTGGTGGTATGGAAATTTAGAAGTGGCGGTATGGAAATTTAGAAGTAGCGGTATGGAAATTTAGAAGTGGCAGTATGGACATTTAGATGTGGCGGTATAAAAATTTAGAAGTGGCGGTATGTAAATTTAGAAGTGGCAGTATGGACATTTAGATGTGGCGGTATAAACATTTAGAAGTGGTGGTATGTAAATTTTGAAATGGCAGTATGGAAATTTAGAAGTGGTGGTATGGAAATTTAGAAGTGGTGTTATGTAACTTTAGAAGTTGCAGTATGGACATTTAGAAGAGGCAGTATGGACATTTAGAAGTAGTGGTATGGAAATTTAGAAGTGGCGGTATGGAAATTTAGAAATAATAGAAGTGAATAAAGATTTACAGGTTTTCAATGAAATCAGTGGGAGAAGTGATGGTATAGCATACCACCGTATACCCATTCACTACGAGCCCTGGTTTAAACGCTATAAATTTCCCACTGTTTTCTGTGTATTCAAATAGGATGTTGTTCAATATTGTAATCTGTGCATGTACATACATCCATGAAACTTTGTGACACATACAGACTTGAGATGAATGACACTTTCAGCACCTTTCAACAGAAAGGCCAGTTTGCAATTGCATGGGTATACTCTGAAATTATCCAATATAGACATAAACTCTCTCTCCGTGCTGACCAAAACATCCACCCCTCAACCTTTAGTTTGCAGCAGTTGAATTTTATTTTCGCTTACAAAAACAAGCAAGCATCTGTACTAAAGTTGCCCTAGTAGGAAATGTGTAAAGGAGAGGAAGCAGAAGGGGCATGTGTGGTAAGGAGACACAGGAAATGAAGCTTTAATTAACAGGATATTTGGGAAATAGGTACCTAGAGCTGTATATGTATTTAAAAAACATGGGCTGACCCAGAGCTTGATTGTATAGCTTGGTGCACACTGGGGAGTTTGTAATGTTTCAACATCATTTCTGTTTTTACATATGATTCTGTGTACTGTAAACAATGAAAATGATTCTGCTGGATCATTCTTTATTTGTTTCCGATCCTGTATTCAAGTTTCTATCCTTCATTTTCGGTGCTATAAATAGTATGTAACTTTTATGTAAATGAAGGGGTGGACCACATCACATCCAAAATAGGGTTGCTGACTCTCCCAGAACATCTCGGAAACTGATGAAATTTGGGCAGTTCTCCCTGAATCCCAGGAGATCCGGCAAATCTCCCGCAAGTCCCAATCCCCTGTTAATCTCTATTGTAATCCCTGGAGTTACTAGGGATGGGGGGAGGACTTGATGACATCAACAAGCCCACCCACCCCCTGGAACATTAGGGATTACAGTAGTGATTGACAGGGCTTAATGACGCAATTTGCATAAATCATAATAAAAAAATTAAAAAACCATGCATCATTAAAAGACCCGCTCCCATACCAGTATCTATGTCTTCTTTCCGAGATCTCATGGAGGGAAGAAATAAAAAAGTAGGCAATCTTGATCAAAAGCCCTTTTAGAAAATAGCCAAGACTTATTGTATCGCTTATTTCATTGTTGGATAGACCTTATTGAGCAAGACTCTTTACAGGTAAAGTTTTCAATGATGCATTCCCCCCTTTTAATAAGCTCCTTATGTCTGGTTCGGCATGTAGCCAAGGAAACATTTCTAGATGCATGTACACTCTGTGGAGAATAAATGTGAAAGTAAACATACAGCATTTATATAGGCATTAATAATTAAAGCTAGTGCATGCATTCATTTTTACTGTTGCTTTGCTATTTCTGTAATATAGAAACATCCAATTATTTTATTTCACACACTTTAAATGGTGGCTGAAGGCTGGTACCCTACAACCACCATTTAAAGTGTGTGAGATAAGATGTTTGGGCATTTCTATATTACACAAATGGTAGAGGCAAGGCTACAGGAAAAATGGATACATGTGCTAGCATTAATGGGCCGTATTCACAGATCCATTTTTGAGTGGGGCTGCGTGCGTATTTTTAGGAGCGGATTAACAGTGCGTGCGTAGTAACTTTTTCCATGCAAATTACGTAGTATTTACACACATAAGTACTTTAGGCACGGACTTGTGAATCACACTTAGGGACATACGTACGGAGGGGCGTGGTTGTTTTCCATACGTTAGAAGTTACGCGAAAGTGGGGTGGAGGGAGGCATTTCAATAGGCATTTGAGGGCATGGTTAGATAGATATGCACGTATGTAAGTAACATACGCACGTAAGTACACATGTAGAGATAAGGGTGCCCTATGAAAGCGTAAGTCACTGAAAACTGTCCGGGTGAGGGGAGTGTCATGGGTGTTGCCTTTCAACGTGCGCATGTAAAAACGCGCACATAGTAAATACAGATCTGTGAATCCGATCCCATGATTAAAGTTAGTAATTGCATTTATTTTTACTGTGAGTTTTCCATTACTGTAATATAGAAATGCCCAATCATCCTATCTCACACACTTTAAATGTGTGCTGGAGGATACTAACCTTTAGCCACCATTTAAAGTAAGATATAATATATTACATAAATGGCAGAGCTAGAGAAAAATCAATCACTTGTACTTCTTGTTTGATGCTGGGGTGAGGGTCAGCTTATACCCCGTTCACACTGAGCCAAAAACCCGGGACTTTGCCGGGGCAAGACCGAAAATCCCGGGTCTAGGCTCAGTGTGAACGGTCACACCCACGTCGACCCGGGTAGAGAGACCCGGGAATCAGACACGGGATTTAACGAGGGGTAATTCCCAAGTCTGACCCGTGTCACCCTCAGTGTGAACGGTGCGACCCGTGTTTTTTGTAACACGGGTCACACAGAAAGAAGCTGATTGGGTCAAAAAAGACCCAATCAGCTTCGTTTCTTTAAAAAAAACACTTAATTAAAAAAAAAAGATTTAAATAAATAAAAAAAATATGTGGCGATGGTTTTACTTTACTGAGGGGCATATGTGGCGATGGTTTTACTTTACTGAGGGGCATATGTGGCGATGGTTTTACTTTACTGAGGGGCATATGTGGCGATGGTTTTACTTTACTGAGGGGCATATGTGGCGATGGTTTTACTTTACTGAGGGGCATATGTGGCGATGGTTTTACTTTACTGAGGGGCATATGTGGCGATGGTTTTACTTTACTGAGGGGCATATGTGGCGATGGTTTTACTTTACTGAGGGGCATATGTGGCGATGGTTTTACTTTACTGAGGGGCATATGTGGCGATGGTTTTACTTTACTGAGGGGCATATGTGGCGATGGTTTTACTTTACTGAGGGGCATATGTGGCGATGGTTTTACTTTACTGAGGGGCATATGTGGCGATGGTTTTACTTTACTGAGGGGCATATGTGGCGATGGTTTTACTTTACTGAGGGGCATATGTGGCGATGGTTTTACTTTACTGAGGGGCATATGTGGCGATGGTTTTACTTTACTGAGGGGCATATGTGGCGATGGTTTTACTTTACTGAGGGGCATATGTGGCGATGGTTTTACTTTACTGAGGGGCATATGTGGCGATGGTTTTACTTTACTGAGGGGCATATGTGGCGATGGTTTTACTTTACTGAGGGGCATATGTGGCGATGGTTTTACTTTACTGAGGGGCATATGTGGCGATGGTTTTACTTTACTGAGGGGCATATGTGGCGATGGTTTTACTTTACTGAGGGGCATATGTGGCGATGGTTTTACTTTACTGAGGGGCATATGTGGCGATGGTTTTACTTTACTGAGGGGCATGTGTAGAGTTTTGGAACTGGGCATGCTGCTGATAGTAGTTCTACAAGCGCTAGCATGCCTTGTCATTCATGGGCATGCTTGCGCCTGTAGTTCTACTACCGACAGTATTTATTTTTTACATAGGTTGCGGCGGCGGGGCAGGCAGGGAAAACAGGGGTTTTTTTTAACTTTAAAAAAAAATTGTCGGAGCCATTAGTTTTTAACAAGTCGGATGTGCCTTGCACATCCGCATACTACTCTGAGTAGCATCTTACGTGCTATTCAGAGTGGTCTATAGGATGCACGGAAGTGCATCCTTAAATAGCCCGTAGTCAAATTAGTCTGTGCGATTCCGCATCGCACAGGCATGGATCTCTGAATCCGGTCGATGGTGCGAAAAATAGATTGCAGTTCATAAATGCAGTAAATCATTAATGGTTTGTTTATCTATTTACCAATTAGCAGTTGCTGTCTCAGACAATGAAGCTGACATCACCCATTTAATTCACAGGATGAGTCATACAATCGTTTAGTAGGACACTGAATGGGTTACGTCAGCAACATTGTCTGATCTCTGTAGGAAACTGTTAGTAGCTAATTAGTAAGTAAGCAAGGTTTTAATGATTTCTGAAGCCCTTTACAACTTTACCCAGCAGATGGACCCAACATGCCTGATTTTGAGAAGGCTTTAACTGAGCACAACTTAAAATTTTGGCAACTTTATTAATAAAATAACAGTAAAATAAACTACAAAGAGATAAAAATCAATTATTAAAGAGAAAACCTAAAAAACACTTCTTAAGATAACTCCTTTAGCTTTATTTTTTAACTGATTGTCTTTCTTTCTCTTGGCAAGGGCCATGGTTAATTTTAAGATGAAGGGGTTAAATCCCAAAGTTATGGAAATTTGTGGTTTAACCCCTACAGGTTAAAATTAACATTTAGTCCTACTTTCTTGGTGAAAAAGCAGCTGTTTGTCTATTGCCTGGAAAGTTTTCATTCAATGTACTGCTCTGTTTAACTGGGTGAAGTTTATTTTAGTCTAGAAAATAATGACTAGGAACCCTGTACCAGACTCGTCACTTACAGTAATTTCACGCACACGCATCAGGCTTTCAGTAAGGATCTGGATTCTTGGAATCCAGTCTGTCTGATGGTGGAGCAATATGAAGGGCCTGTGTACAGCATGTTTGCATTGGTGGGAGAAGGAAGGTATGGTAATCATACCATACAGTACAGTAATCATCTCCCCTTGCAGGTACATCATTTAGATTCTCACAGCAGCAGCGGTGAAGTTCTGCATCAGGCCCTAGAATCTTAATGGTTACTGTGGATAACACCTAATCACCTGCACTTTTTATTTATTGGAAGCATAGGTGTGTTGTTATGGTACTTAGAAAATGCTAACAATGTGATAATGAGCTTGACATTGTGTATGCTTTTGTTTTCTCCAGACCATAAAGCTAACTTTAATGTATGTATGCCATTAAGTTAAATGTGATCTTATATTGATAATATTATCTAACATGTTATTATTATATTGTTGAATATAGTGAAACAATCCTACACTACGTTATGTTGTAATTTTTCAAGGTCCCTTTTCAGTATATCATAAATAATTCAGCAAATGCTTCTTATTTAGAACACCGCTCACTCACTCATTCATATGCTTTATGTTATTTTACACAACCCCACTGGACACCTTATCACTGTTTCAGAGGAATATATTTACTGTAGCATTAACTAATTAGAGAGTCATGAACCTTGTCCATGTCATTTTATTCAATTAATGCTTGACAAAGCATGTTGTGCGCCAAGAGACTGAAGGTCTTCTTAATTAATATTACTATTACTATAAAAGTACAGGAATTGTTCTATAAAGATTGACATAAAATTAAAGATTATTTCCATAATAATTTAAAAGTATTTTCATAATAATATTGAAAGCAGCAAAGGGTTTTTCTTAAAATTTAAATTTTGTACAGCTTTAACCCAAGGCTAAAAATGGTACTGAAATAGGTCATGTCACCTGCTTGATAAAAAAAATAATGTTTTTTGGTCCTTCTGAAATGATATCTCACACAGTAAAACACAGTTTTCCATTGGAATTCTAATGGACAACACATGATTATACTAAATAATCTAACCGAGTAAAATTAAATACCTTACTGACATTGGGGACTCAAGATTAATACGTGAACAGTTTTCAGAACAAAAGGTTTGAATTAATTTGATAGCGCTGGGCCATCCTCGCCAGATAACCAAGTGTGCTCACAACTCACACAAACAGACTTCAAACAGCCAAGAACTACCTTAAGTTTTCCATCTCTATGTTTGGATTAGTATATAGCGAACACCTCATACTTTAAGTTGACTTAATGGGAAACACACGTCCTCCCAGATCTAGAAAAGTGAAATCTATGTGATGCCACAGACAAAGACTTCCACTAAGCAGGGATAACACCACGTCTGTAGCACATAACAGGTTTAATTCAGAGTTTTTGAGTAAGAGCAAAATAGGTGTAAGAGTAGACATGAGCCAAACTATGTTGCAATAAGGGGGTTCAAATTAAATGAAACATTCTGCAAGTTGGAATGCTGCTTTGCTTTTATTTCTTTTACATAGAACTTAAATACTGCAAAGTTAGAATTGACGTAAAAAAATTACCTGTGAACTCAGTTCAGCAAGGACTGGGGTGTATAGTTACACCTGTTTTTTCACTTTTAATTGTACAATTTCCCTTACTGGGGTTCATACATTTCACACAATTGTTTTATGAACTGGGAAGGATGTCCGTGGCTGCTTTAAGTTCAGGTGGAGTGTTTGTGTCACTAATCAGCAGAGTCGCCACTAGAAATTGTGAGGCCCAGACCCATCACGTGTCCTATATATGTGGAATGCCGTGGACCTGCAATTATGATTTACAGCTGGAAAATGTACAGGGAAGTCTGGTACAGATTTCCTGCAGCAAATTTTGCAAGTAGGATACCACCAATACCTTCTGCTGGAGAGTTAAGGTGAGTGTCGGTGGGCCCCCTCTCTCTCCAGGCCCGGGACAAAAGCCCTGGCAGCTCTTCCACCATGGTGGCCTTGCTGACCAGAACCATGCAAGAATTCAATATCAATATCAGCTAGTTGTGCATTGCATTTCTCTATTGTCTGTTAGTTGTGGATTTATGTAATTTCTATAATCCTTGACAATATCTTACAATGTGTTTGTAAGTTCTTTTTAAAACACCAGCAATTTTATCGTATTTTTATGCATTGACAATTTCTCTTTTCTTTATCATGTATTTTGCAAAAGGACATTTCAAATCCACATCAATCCCTCCTTCCCCCCAGATATGTACAGAAACTTCACACAGCTTTAAAACCACACTATAAAGTAATTTGTCACATAGCATGCGTTGTCCAGTTCAGGGAATGATCTGTTAAACTAGGTTGATCAAAGGGTTGTGCAGGTTTTGTTACAACACTCCAGGGAAATTTTGATCTTTCAGATAAGTGGCAAGTATATAAGCATTTGACTCTTTGTGAAGGCGACAGCTCTAATGGCTGGAAAAGAAAATTGGCTTGAAATAAAATAAGCAACGGCACATCAAATTATTGTCTCAAAAAATGATCTATTTACAGGCATTCTTCATAATGCTATATTTTGGTATGGTAAAATATGAAACATTTTCTAAGGAAATTATTCTTTTCTGTGCATCAGCTGATGTGTGCTTAATAAACATGATATTTTAGTGACTTTAAGCGAAGAGATGCTTTACGGAATGGTCAGTTTAGTCTCCACAGTAGTCTTTTGAAAAACAGGCCTGTCAGACTGTTTATCTCATGATTAAGTATAACTCTTAAAGGCTTTTTTTGCCCAAAACCCTACTTTAAGATTTATTGATTGTTGAGTTGGTTGGTTGATTGATCTGTGCAGTTCTGTGAGCATTGAGAAATGCAGATTTGTACATTTTTGTGCTTGCTCTTTAGAAAGAATCGTCTAGCCATAGAAAATATATTGCCCTTGCACTATACAATCTGAGATCAGCAGTTGTCTTCCAGCTGAACAATTCTAACAAGAAAGTCAAACTGACCACCAGTATTTTCTAAAACTCTCATTAATGACAGAAATATGTTTCTGGTGCCTGAACCTATCAAAGCTTAATTAAGAAAAAGAAGATACAGTGGAGCTAATGCATTATTTTGTAATTCAGATTGCGTTGAGTATCTTGTTTGGAATCACTCAGGAAGAGTAAACATGCACTTCTTGCACTACTTTTCTTTACTACTTGTAG
>WWET01004765.1:2275-24124 GCA_011038615.1 Limnodynastes dumerilii | reverse complement strand
GAGACATGAGGGGGATTATTTGGAGGCTGGGGAGACATAAGGGGGATTGTTTGGAGGCTGTGGAGACATGAGGGGGATTACTGGAAGATGGTGAGACATGATGAGGTGGATTATTGGAAACTGGGGAGACATGAGGGGGTTATTAGAATCCTGGAGACAACACATTGAGTATGTATTGAAAGGATTGGGTGACAATTTCTGTGGACACTGACAACATGGCTCTTGTGTACCAGCTGTTTTCTTGGGTTGCCATGACTGCTGATGCCATTTGGCCATCACTTCCTGATATTGATGGGCTTCCGACTGGTGGCGGTGATGTGGATATGCTCACATGTAGACTTGATTGGCAGTGGCATGGTAAGTATTAAGTTTAAGCCTTGGCTTTCTTTGTATTGTGGTTACAAATATGTATTTTGCTCTTTATGGCACTAGGAAGCTATTGTGGTTAAAAGAATGTTGAATTTGACACTCAAATGATATTGGTTCCAATATTAAGATAGTTGTAGTAGTTATAGATATTAAGATTTATATCAAAACGTCAAAATATGTGCAAAGACATCCCTAAATGCAAATGTAATGCAGATAATTAATGTAAAAATAAATTATGACTATTTAGTTCCAGCATGGATCAATATATACTGTATGTCTATTTGAGTAGAAGTCAACTCACTTACTTTATCGCACACAGGCTCCATGATCTGGAGACATGATCAGTACTGGGTGGCTGCAGACATGATGGGTTGACCACACACCCCAGTAGTTTTGTCACATCCACAATGGGTTAGCCACGCCCCTTTGGTGTTGTGTCGCCACTTTGTGACGGCACCAATACATTTAGTACACAACAAGAAGGGGGGAGGGCGCACCAAGATGAGAAAGGGGCACCAGTGAAAGGGCTAAGTTCTCGTCCCCCCCAAAAAAAAAGTTGTGACGCCCCTGAGGGCTGATAGTAGGTAAAATTTAGGTGGAACACAGGGACTGTGCTTCCAATTGTGCTAGCAGCAGCACTAAACCACCATCATTTAAATATTGTGAAACTTCCTGATGCAATAATGCAAAGAATACAGATGCGGATACAGGTGGATGGGCAGCAATGCTCCCATCTGTATGTGCTCCCTTCCGTTCTGAGCATACATGGAAGCACTGCTCTGGATCAGGTAATATATATTTTTTATATATTATATTGATTTGGGTTTTTTTCTGGATTTTTTATGCTCTTAACATTTGATTGAAAGTTCTTAAACTGTAAATTTCCAATTTATAACAGGTTATATAGTATATACAACATTCTTGTGACATTCCACTACCAACTGAATACAATTAAACTTTTGTAAACATTTTATTGATAATCTGAATTTGTTTTCAATTTAGTACACTTTATATTAGTGGATTTGATTGAATTATTACTGCTGCATATGCCCATCATTCATATGTCAAATTTACAAGTGATAAAAAGGTTATTTTTCCGAAATTACCTTATCTTAGATGCTCCAAGAGGAGCTGCGAATACAAGATTCAGAAAGGGATTCTCTATTCTATTATACTTGTGTCCAAGCTTCCAACATGGGTACAAAAGATGATCATTTTTAATTGTAGGTTTTAAAAACTGGAAAAAGCGACAAGCAAGTTTGCCATTCACCAGAAAAGCCATTTTAATCGAAAAATGTGTTGAGTTTGTTTTCAACACATGTAGTTCCCGCGAGTGTTCAGCTGATAGAAGCGCAATGTAAAGAACAAGAAGATGTTGAAAACGCTATGTTGACATAAGCTCTCTGCGTTACTTGATGCGCTCTGGAAATGCAAAATGTGGGCATGAAAATTACAAAGGTAACTTATTGATGTTATTGGAAGAGAGCATAGGATAAGCCAGATCTTAAACAGTGGATGGCCCGCCGTGACACCTACTTGAGCCCTCAATTCCAAAACAAAATTATTGAGATCATGGCTCACGTGATCCTCTGGGGTAGAGTGACAGAAGTGAAAATGTCTCCATGGTTTTCCATCATTGCTGATGGCACCACTGATGTAGCCAGCATGGAACTATTGTCTCTGAGGGCCAGAATTGTTAATCTGTAAACATTTCAGATAAGTGAAATCTTCCTAAGAATGTATAATTCTCATGATTCTAAAGGAAATACCTTAACTGCAGTAATCAAAGATGTGTTGCTGTGGTTGAATCTACCTATAGAAAAGCTTTGGGGACACCGCTTTGGCAGCGCCTCCAATATGTCTGGATGTAAGAAATCAAGTCACTGTTTGTACATTATGCCAACCATTCCACAGATATGGCACTCCAGTAAGTGAAATAAAAAAACAGGAGGCATGTGTGACCTATGCTTAGTGAAAGATTTCTCTAATTGTATACTGGAGTCCACAAAGAGGAAGGCAACATATCAAGACATTGTTTTGCCTCCTGTTGCTGGTGGCTCTGAGTCAGTTGTTCCAAGGCAACTTATTGCCATGTGCCCCACATGATGGTGTGTCAGGGTCAAATCTCTAACAATATCACCAGGAGTACCTGGTGCTATTTCAGATGAAAGAAGGGCTGCTGTTCGAGGTAGACTGGGTAAGCTGCAAAAGTTTGAGAAAATGCTTTTCCTGAAAATAAGCATTGAAGTTTTCAATACCTGTGAACAGCTAGCTTGTGCCCTGCAGAAACCAAAACTAACTGCATCAGGTGCTAAGGAAGCTGTGGCATCAGTCAGTTAGAAGGCCTATGATCAGAAGAGTACTTTGATCGCATTTACAGTGAGACATGTGAAGTAGCAGAGAATCTGGAGTTGGAGTTTCCAGTGCAACCCAGGCCAAGAAATATACTGCGTTGCCTGGAGCAAACCAACAACCCTACAGCTCCTGAGCACCTCCAGCCAAAGGACAGATTAAGAAAAGAATATAATGAAATTCTGGACCTCCTGATCACAGCTCTTAAGAATAGGTTTGTTCATTAAGGCCTCAACACTCTAGCCATACTTAAAGGCCTTATCCTTGATGCACTGCAGGGAAATGTGACAAGTGATGATGCTGTTGAAAAGACACTGGGCCTATTCGCTGAAGATTTTAATATTGCGAGTCTGCATACTCAACTCCAGCTGTTGAAGAATCTTCCCAGTGTAGCATCCACCTCCTGCAGTGGCTTTGCTGAGAAGCTCAGTAAGGAGTCTGACACAATAAAAGCCCTTCTCCAGCAGGTGGTATTGCTCTTGGTGCTCATCATGACTGTGCCCACTTCAGCTGCGACATCGGAACGCACTTTTAGTGCACTTTGCCGTTTGAAAACGTATCTGAGGTCTACCATGACGCAGCAACGCCTGATGCACATCCTGATACTTCATGTTCATCAAGAACACACAGCTGCACTGAACTTGTACAACATTTTGAGAGAGTTTGTAACCAGAATTGAAAAAATAAAACATATTTTCAACAAAGTGTAGTAGTAGATCCTTCATGCTACTTTCTGAACTTTTTTAAAATATAGATTGTTACGCACAGTCTAAGTTTTGCTGGAGGGGCTGCGGTAACGTTGGGACTATCTTTCATATCTTTTGGGAATGCCCTCTACTCCAGCCCTTCTGTGGTGCCGAAAGACAGCAGATATGTCCTAGGATAAATCCTGATCTCCACTAGGGTGGCGATAGCCCTGTAATGGAGAGATTCTAACCCACCTACTGTAGCTAAAATTTGTGCCAAGGTCCATCATAACTTCATTATGGAGACGGAAGCAGTTCCATATTCCACAGATACATCTTCCCCCTTGGTTAAGTGGGCTGTAATTGGACTAATTACACATCTGTGACTTCCTATACTTTGTTTATTTGTTAGCAGCGCGCCGTTTTCGATATATATATATATATATAAAAAATCCCCATATGGTATGAAGTCACTCTGAAGTCTTAATAAGTAGATAAAAAGGCCTATCCGGCACTAATTTATTGCTATAAATCCAATGTTTTAACCGCAATCAACATGGTTTTCCTCAGGGCATATAAACAACATATAAGCCAGTCACAACCATCAACACCTATATATAGAATAAGAAAAAAACAAAAAAAAATACATACCACTGGTGTCCTCACACATACGCAACCTCGGAACTGGAAGTCACGTGCCAAAGCAGCCCCAGCCGTAAGGTCAGGACGCAGCACTCGTCATCGGTTGCCAAGGAGACCGGGGAAACAAAAAGAATCATGAGTAAAAGCAAAGCCCAGTAAGTAAAGAAAAAAAGAAGAAGAAATTAAGAAACCCAAGACAATCAATGAATGTCACATAAGAAAGAAATAAGTAAACAACAAATACTCCCCCGGGACGTCCGATAATTTCGGCGAGAGGTTCGTTATGGCAACCGATCTCTCAGTATCTTGATTCCTTGCTACAACCCATTATTAGGGTTCAGAAAACGTATCTTAAAGACACTGTCCACTTGCTAAACATTTTAGAGAACATCCATGAATTACCATCTACTTGCCTTCTATGTACTATTGATGTAGAAAGCCTCTACACCAGCATCCCACACCAGGCAGGGATGATTAATTAAGAATAATGAGCTATATACAGAACCGTCCACTTCCTTCTTTGAAATCCTTTTGGAGAAAATACTATATTGCAATTATTTTGTTTTTGATACTCACTATTAGCTCCAATTGCGTGGCTTTGCGATGGGGTCAAATGTGGCCCCATCGTATACCAACGCTTATATGTTCATGATGGAGCAGCTTCTTTTTATGGATGTGCCTGAGTTTTCCTCAAAAACTTTTTATTTTTACGATACATTGATGATATCCTGATCCTTTGGACAGGATCTAAGGATGAATTTGTCAATATGATGTCAGCTATTAATGCTCGGGAGTGCCCTCTCAAATTTACGTTTCAATATAGTGATTCTTCAATACATTTCTTGGATGTATGCATAAGCAAAACCAGCGGACTCTTTAGACCTCATTGTACAAAAAGCCCACAGATAAAAACACAGTTCTACTAGCTAGAAGTCACCATCCACATGCTTTGATAAGAGCTTTACCATTTTCCCAACTAACTCGTGTTAAGCGTTTTAATAGCGATTTAGAACAAGCCAATGCACAAATGGAGGATATACTGTCAAAATTCTCTGATCGGGGATATAGCACAGCGTGTCTTAAGCAATCTAAGGAAAAGATTGACAGCAATGATAGAGCAGATTTGATAAAGCCTGTGGTTAAAAAACCTCTTTCTCAAAAAACACCGTGGGTGACACGTTATACCCACTTGTCTTTTTTTACAAAACATTCAGACAAAAGTCTTTGGCGAATTGTTTCAACAGATCTTTGAAAACCATGAACAAATCGTCTTTATTGCCGTGTTATACAAGAGGCAAAAACATCAAGAAACTGCTCTGCAAGAATGACATACACAGTGAACCTTTGAGTAACTCTAGTCATTTTTTGTCCCGTAAAAATAGTTGCTATAAATGTACTGGGTGCGTTTCTTGTAACGTCACTATTCTTACACTATTTTTATAGTGGAGATGACGTCAGAAACAGTAGAGGACCAATGTAACTGACGTCATCTCCACTATAAAAATAGTGCCCCCTAGCGACCTCAACGTCATTAGGAGCAGCCCGGATGCCGAGAAGAAGTTGTCCATCATCCTGGCAGCATCAGAAGGACGGGACATATGCAGCAGAGACTCCTATCAAGATGAAGACTTGAAAATTCTTTACAGCAAGAAGCAATTCCACTGAAAGATTACTTTTTTTTTTTTTACACACGATACATTGCATACGTAACACATAGATTAGGAGAGATGACCATCGCAGGTAAATGCACACAGTAGGGTACATTGTTAGTTAGGTTTTTTTATCTTGTTTACATGCATACTTTGTGTAAATCTTTAATGTATGTTTAATGTTTACTGTATTTTTTTTTTTTTTTTACACACTACACACACACGCATGGTTATAATCCTTAGCCATGCTGCCGCTGATATTATTACAAGGCTCATCAATCTTGAGCCTTGTAGTTCTATCAGTACAGCACGGCTAAGAATTTCAGCCATGCAGCACTTAGATTTTTGACACACAAAAACACGTTAACTCTATTGACATGTGTTTTTGATGCTCCGGGACGGCACCTCAGCCGCAAATCACACCTCTCTGGCTACAATTTTTTTGGGATGATTTTAAATCACACTAAAGGCCATTTCTTCAAATCGCCTTTAGTGAATACAGCGATTTTTTTTTTCCTATTTTTTCAAAGGCAATCAATTTTTTCATTTTTTTTCACAGTCAAATCACGCGATTTGAGCCTTTGTGAATACCGCAATTTGACTTCAGAGGCTCAAATCACGCGATTTGTAGCGAATTTGCCTCAAATCGTTTTTTGTAAATAGAGCCCTATGAGTGCAGTATTTAAACTACATCAGGTGGGTTCCAGGTAACAAAATGCTAACTTGTGTCTACATGTGAATAAAAACATAATAAAATAAAATACAACAAACCCCATCCTCAAGGTGTGCCCATAATTGACAGTTACATTTTAAAAGCACCACAGGTTGAGGATGGGGTTGAGAACCCTTGCAATAGACAATACATAATAGTCCATTTTCAGTGTTAGATATAATATTTTTCAAAAAATCTTGATGCCCACTGTAAAAGAAAGACACAGCAGGTGTTAGCTACAATTTTAAAGAATAGTGCGCTGTGGAAGCATATATGACAGAATGGAAGCACTAATAAAAAATAAGTATTTTAACATATAGTAGAACATTTTACACCAATAGAACTAGTCAAAAAAATATAATGCATGCAATAAACTTATTTGCTTAATGCCTGCTCTTGAATTCAGACTAAACCTGGATTATGGAGCATGATAAATAAAGTCCTTCCACTTTTTCTAGTTTTAAAGGTCAACAAACTACAAGTGAACTTGAGATGATAAATGAAAATGCTGTATGATTTGCCTGACAGTCAAGAATAATTATCCAAAGTACAGCATATTGAAGGGCAGTGTCTACTGTACATCTTTTCATTCTGAACCAACCTGATCTATAATTAATCTTTTTTTTTTGGAGGACCTCAACTTTATGTTCTTTATGCCATAAAATCTAAGCTGGAGAGTGAGACTTTGATAAAACATTTACCAAGTGTTTCTTTCTTATGTTTGTTAGCTGGTCTGCTCTGTTTCTATTTCTATAGGAGCTGGAAGATGTTTATTATACAAGAATTAAAAAGTTTAGTAGTAAATGAGTATTACTTGTTTATTTTTAATACATCTTAAATTATAGATGTGTTACTATAAGCAGACATAGTTTTATATTCTATTAAACTATACTTATCTTTTAATCTAATGAAAATATTTCATATAGCTCTTTGATGGTGCCTTTGCTTATTTCAGTTCAAAGAAAGTTTTTGATTTAGGACAGTGTTTTGATGCATTTATATCTGTTTTTACTACTTATGGGCCATATTCAGACCCCTGCATGCTTTATGCCTGTGCGGGGCTCAGTAGTTAGTTACAAAGTCATAGAGGGGAGTACTCCTCACTATCAGTAGTAAATCTGGACATTTATGACTGCCTTAATTTTATGACTAGATCTTCCCCGCCCCCAACCCCTCATTTAAACGGCTATCCCCGCCTGTATGGCAGAGATACAGCCATAGTAAAATGAAGGGTCAGCCCCTTTCTCATACCTACAGACAAACGTAACTTACTTACATACATCTGTAGTTATGCTATCGTAACATCTGGCGCGCGCATGCGCAGGTGTTCCGAGACAGGGGACTTATGCAAATGATTTCTGTAAGGTCCCTGTCGTACTTAGTTCTGGATCCGGCCCTATGAAAAAAAAAATTTTCCCCAGATTAAATTTAATGGGCCTGATCCAGAGGTACGCCGATGCGCTGTGCTTACTAAAGGCTACCCTAACTTCAGCCGGCGTAAGGAAGGGGCCATATGACCGCCTAGTCCTCCCCCCACCCTCATTTAACTACCTCCCCCTGCCCACCTGCACTAACCTGAACATAGGGACGCTGGGGGACGTCCCCTCCAGCGTCCCTACGGCGCTGCTACGGATGCCCGATCCAGGATCGGCCGTTGCCGTAGCAAGATGTTGCCCGGCGATGCGCAGATCGGCTGAAAAACCGATCTTACGCTTACGCCCGCCATCCTAGCGACGGCTGGCGTACCTCTGGATCAGGCCCTATGACACATAAAAGCTAAAAAGAGGACCCCTTATAACTGAATAATAAATTATTATTACATTATAAAAATGAATATTTCAATTAACTAATATCCTCCTCCCTGGGCGTGGGTCCCCGTCGCAAACGGTCCTATTTTGATATTTCAGTTTGGAACTGGCTGGGAAATTGATTGCTTCTGCCTTGAAGAGGCAAAGCAATCGATCCCTGGAGCACCGAATGGTACGTATCCCCAACCCTTATCCTAACCCTCCCCTTCTATTACCCTAACCCTCCCTTCCCAACAGCCTGACCCTAACCCTCTCTTCCTCGCAGCCTGACTCTAACCTTCCCTTCCCCGCAGCCTGGTCCTAACATTAACCCTTCCCTTCCATGGCCCTAACCCTATCCTTCCCTTATCCAGAGCCTAACCCTCCCCCTAACCCTAAAAGTCCCTGTTACTTACCTCTCCTGCGGCTGGTCTGGCAGTGCTTCCAAAAATGAATGGGTGAGGATGCCGCTCGACATACTTAATCATTCAGAAAAAAACATCTAAAATGACTGCTATTCAAAATAGAGACAGCCAAACAATAACTCTTGGCTGTCTCTACTTTGCAAAGACAGCCATCATAATGGAGACTCCCACCGCCCTCCCCTTGCCGATATAAATAAATTAACGCAAATAACTATAACTACGACAGGGCATACTGGTACTTGTAGTACTACAAGCATGTTTGGGTACATGACTTAATACTGTTTTATTTGACAAACGCTACCTTAGTTGCTGATTTTTAGAGAGGGTGCTGTGTGCAATTAGATCCAGGGACCTGGAAATGGCTGTTTGCACTGGTTAATATTATATTTATACAGTATATATGTTGCAGTCCAATGTAATCTCCAATTAGATCATATTTAAAGAATAAAGGGATGGAGGCGCACCCAAACAATGAAGTGTATGCAGGTGAGTGGGGCTGAGGTCTAGTAAAGGAGGTATCAGGGCTAGTTGGGAATGTTCCATACCAAGAGTAGTGTATAGATGGAGTCAGTCTAAGATAACTTAAAAGGCAGAGGTTCTGTCCTAATGTTCCACAGTTCACTGGCTGGCCTTCTTTGTGGGCTTAAACTCAATGAAGAACAGCAGTGCATGTGGTACAGGAGGGTATTAGGCAGTGCTTGCAGAGTTCAGAGTTCAGTTCTATGCAACACAGAAGTAGTGCATAATAGGCTCTATTTACTAATTTCATTTTCATGCATTAATGAATATTTTCATGTAAAAATGGGTATTATCACATAAATATAAATTTGACTGTATTTACAAACCATGGCTCACCATGGAAAACTGCAGTTTCCATGGCGATCCATGTAAGATGTTTCACCTTGTTGGTACATTCTTTTCATTGTGGGCCGGCACTTCATTATATTTACTAAATGCTGCAGCAGAGTTTAACACTCTGCTCCTGGTGTAAAAATAACACCATCTCAGGCTGTCGTTATTGAACTAATTCCAGTGATCTCCACATACTCCCCTTTCTTCCTCCCCCTAATATCTGTTATTAGAGGGAGAAAAGTACATTCAGTGTAAATAAAGTGCAATGATAATTATTTCAATTGATTTAACATAAAAAAATGTATAAAATATGTCTGACATCAAAAGTCTGTTCATCCGAACGGGAGAGGGGAGTGAACTCCCCCTGTCACTCCCATCTCTCTCTCTCTCTCAGCTACGCTGCCATAAGCCTGCCTTAAGTGAAATGTGCAGATCATCATTCTGAATGACCGCTGATCCACTCATAAATGTCAAAAGCCTACCATACTGTACAATTGCAATGCTTTTCCCTGCCCACTCTGGTGGGCAGAGGGGAAGCACATCCCCTATGTATGCAAAATCTTTGTACTAAGTTAAAATTCACGTCACATCTGGAAGGCTCCCAGTCAAAACACCCCACTTACACATTTTGCCTAGGTGGGGTGCCGGAGGCAAGTCTGGATCTGGTCCAATGATAGTTTTGGTGATTTTGTGAAGGGTTGTATTTGAAATTTCAATTTACTAAACCCACAGACGAATTAAATTTATTCCCTTGTTGTTTTGAGGATATGGTTGTCATAATGCAGGTACTTTTAAAATGATATCTAAAATGTGGTTTAAAATATATATAAGAAAAAAGGTAATTATACCTGATAATGATATTTCCTCGACTCCTCCTTGGCAACATAGGACAACTGGGTTTTCCCTCTGCGCAGGAGACAGGAACAGGAAATCAAAAGAAGACATCCCCTTGCTGTATATAAGCCCTCCTCCTCCTTCCAACTGTGTCTTCTCACTTCTTTTAGCTGAAAATAGGAAATCATCCAAAATTAAATAATATACAAGTATAAAATGCATATAGAGAAACATAGGGAGGGTATATACCTATGCTGCCAAGGAGGAGTTGAGGAAATATCATTATCAGGTATAATTACCTTTTCCTCCTCCTCTCCTGGCAGCATAGGACACCTGAGTCATACCCAAGCTAACCCTATAGGGAGGGATATACAAACTTTTTTTTTTTCACTGCACCTAAAATCTTTTTCACGAATTCTGCGTCAGCGGCTGCAGTAACATCAATTTTGTAATGCTTTGTAAAAGTATGTACGGATGACCAACCCTGCCGCTTTGCAGGTGTCTTGAATAGACACAGATTCTTTTTGTGCCCAAGAAGAAGACGTTGCTCTAGTAGAATGAGCTCTCAAATTTGTCAGTGCTTCCAAATCATTAGAGATGTAAGCTTGTTGAATGCAAGATCTTATCCATATCGCTATAGTGGATTTTGTGGCTGGTTCCCCCTTATTCTTTCCTTCTGGAATAATGAATAGTTGTTTGCTTGATCTCAATTTCTTTGTTCTAGGTAAGTAAATAGATAAGGCCCTGATTAAATCCAGAGTATGAAACTTCTCTTCATCCTCATTAGAAGGATTTTGGAAAAACGCAGGAAGAACAATGTCCTGGTTGATTTTCGTAACAACCTTGGGAAGAAATTTAGGGTTGTTTTTTTTAAGTACCATACAATCTGGGAAAAAATTTATATGGTTATAAGGCCATAAGGCCTGAAGTTCAGATACTCTTCTGGCTGATGTAACTGCAACCAGAAAAACAACTTTCCAAGACAAAAATTTTAATTGACAAGATTCAAGTGGATCAAAAGGAAACAGTATAAGAGCATCTAACACCAAGTTTAAATCCCACACTTGCATGGGTCTTTTTATGTCCGGCTTTATTCTGACTAAAGCCTGAAAGAATTGTTTGATATGTTTATCATTGGCTAGGTTTATGTCCAAGACTGCACTCAGGGCTAAAATATGAACTTTGAGAGTGTTTACAGTCAGACCTTTTTCTAGTCCCGAATGTAAGAATTCTAAGACTTGATTAATTGAGGAAGTTACTGCTGTATACTTCCTCTGAGAACACCATGAAGCATAAATTCCCCAAATTCTATGATAAATCTTAGTCATCGCTGGCTTTCTGGCTCTAATAATAGTATCAATTACCCTGGCCGAGAATCCTCTCTTTTGTAGACTGGAATAGCCATGCCGTCAGTCGCAGTTTCTTTGGGCATAGATGAACTACTTTGCCTTGTATCAGCAGGTCTGGTGTCACTTCCAGTCTCCATGGTCCTTCCACCACCATGGTGAAGATCTGAGCAAACAAAGGACAGCGAGGCCAGTATGGAAGGATCACTATAAAGAGCCCCTGAGAAGTTCAAATTTTGTTCAGAACCATCTGGATCATCGGAATGGAGGAAACACATAGTTGAGTTTTGCATGTCAGAGTTGAGCTAGTGTGTCGACTCCTTTGGACTTAGGTTTGTGAAACCTGGAGAAGAATTCTTTGACCTTTGCATTCTTGCTGGTTGCCATTAGGTGCTTTTCCGGAATTCCCCATTTCCTTATTAGTTGAACGTCACTTGATTTAGTTCCCACTCACCTGCTAAGACTGGCCTTCTGCTCAAGGAATCTGCTATAGTATTTATCAAGCCTGCTATGTAGGTTGCCATAAGGCCTGCAAGATGATGCTCTGCCCACATCAGGAGTCATTTTACTTCTTGCATTAGTCTTTGACTTTGTGTACCTCCTTGATGGTTCAAATATGCAACTACTGCCTTGTTGTCTCAATAAATCATCACTTCTTTGTTTACTATTATGTCTTGAAATTTTAGACATGCTTGCATGACTGCTTTCAATTCTCTGATGTTGGAGTGTTTTAAACTGGTCTGATGATTCCATGAACCTTGAGCTATGTGTCTCTTGCACACTGCTCCCCAGCCTTGAGCGCTGGCATCCATATATTATGGCTATTGGATTTTGATTCGTCTTCCTCATCTACTCGTCTTCCTTTGGATAAATTGCATTCTTCCGTCCACCACTGTAGATCTTATGACGTCCAGTGGCAGTGATATATGCGTTGTTGATTTTGAAATGGATTCCTGTTCCACTGTTTCAGAAAGCATCACTGAAGTTCCCTCATGTGAAACTTTGCCCAGTGCACCGCCTTTATTGCTGCTGACATGAAGCCTAGGGTCCGTATACATTCGTCCGAGGTTACCCAGGGTTGTCTTCTCAGATTGATTATGTGGTGTGTAAGGATTTGTATTCTGTCCTGTCCTGAGGGAGAAAAACTATTTATTTGATAGTATTCAAAAGGAGTTCTAGGTACCTTAGAGATTGTGTTGGCTGGAGTTGGCTCTTCTACTAGTTCACAATCCATACATGTTGTTGTAATACTTGGAGCACTCTGTCTGTGCGGAGCCTGGACTGGGTTTCTGAACTCGCCGCCACCAGTATGTTATCCAGATAAGGCTAGACTTGAATGCCCTCCATCCTTCGCGATAAGGGGTATCAGAACCTTTGTGAATGTTCTTGGTGAGGTAGAAAAGCTGAATGGTAGAGACTGAAATTGAAAGTGCTGGTAAAATACTTGTAATTGCAAAAAGCTTCTGATGATACTGGCAGATTGGGACATGAAAATAGGCATCTCTGTGTGCTGCTGCGGTATACAATCACCCTATAATCCACTGCAGGTGATCTTAAATAAGGTCCTTGGTGGGAAAATCATTGGTGGTTCAGCGTGTAGTCGCGGCTACGCCAAAATGGCCGCCTCCATGCCCCACGTGCAAGCTGCGCCCAGAGATGCAGTATGACAACTTTCTGCGCCGCAGATAAAGCTCTGTTTGTCCTGCTGCCGCACCTCTAACAGCCCTCTATGGAGGCTTCACAACGGGCGTTGTTATTAGCAGCAGAGAGGCCGGTCTGCACCTCCTACCCCACCGCTTACTGGAAGCTGACCGGTAAGCTCCCCGATACCAGCGGAACATGCGGCATTGACCGCGGGGTAAATCACTTAACTAAAAAATAACATCTGCTCCTGCCTAACTGAACACAGGAAATAAAAAAGACACAGTTGGAAGGAGGAGGATGGTTTATATACAGCAAGGGGGTGTCTTCTTTTGATTTCCTGTTCCTGTCTCCTGCGCAGAGGGAAAACCCAGGTGTCTTATGCTGCCAGGAGAGGAGGAGGAAAAAACAAATAAATACAGAAAAGTCTAATGGTATATTAAAAACAAATATTAATATGCCAGTTGTACAAATGATGCAATATACTAGAATCTTCACATAAACCTGATTTTAATACTGTTGAAATATAAAATATAAAATAATTTTCTTATAGCATACAACATGTTCCATATTAGCTTTTGGGGGGAAAAAACATGACAACAAAAAAGCAAAATGAAAACAAATATGTCTTAAAGTGAAAATTCTACACAAGCATTGGTAAGCTCAGAACAATCCAGAATGATGTATTATAATTTGACTTTTTTCTTGTTGTACAGAATAAATATTGAAATGTCATTTAAATATTGTGTTCATTGGACCATATTCACTTCTAGTACGGACCAATCAGAAATCCTATGGTAGGGATCAATTTACAATCCCCTCTCTTGCATGGAAACTAGAACCAGCATACAATCCCCTCTCTTGCATGGAAACAAGAACCAGCGTCGGATAAACACTGGCACTGTGCTTGGAAGCCCAGTACCTCACTATGGATCTGGTCTGTGGTTTTGATTACAAAGTCCCAGGAGCCCAAATTGATGGTTCTGCTGTGCTCTTAGCTCTGGATTCTGCTGTATGTAGCTTATTGTGCACAAATATAAGAACTCTCCAGGTTGGTCCAGGCACCTAAATCTCCTCTTCCACAAAACAAAAGCTTTTTTTTTTTTAACAATCAACTTGGTGGATTTATATGTACAACTATATGCAAGATGTACCTTGGTGTCTGGTTGCCCATTGGTAGTGAGGAGAAGGGCTAATAGGAGATGAATGGTCCAGAGTATTGTTATAAAAATAGAATTATTTTAAATACTATGCACAATCTAATAAATAATACTTTAACCATGTTAGAATTATGGCAGCATTTATGAAACTTTAGTTAATAATAGACTTACCTAAGAGCTATGTTTCATAAAAACTCCTCACCTAAAGCAATGAAAATCCATTTGCTATAAAAAAAAAGTCTGTAAATTTATATTTATGTGTAAATAATAATATATGCAATGCTAAACAATGTTGTGTGACACAGGCCATGGACCATTTTAGTTGCTCTTCTTTGCACAGTCTCTCATGTATTTATGTCTTTCTGGAGATATGGCCTCCAGAACTGAACGCAGTATTCTAGGTGACTGTGTACCAATGATTTATAAAGGGGCATCACTCCTTCTCTCTTTCTGCTACTAATTCCTCTCCCTATGTAACCAAGCATCTGACTTGCCTTTCTCATTGCTTTTTTACATTGATTGGCTACCTTTAAGTCACTTGAAATAATGACTCCTAGATCCCTTTCCTCCTCGGTAGATTCTAATGTAATGCTATTAAGGAAATATTGAGCCTTTGGGTTTTTGTGTCCTAAGTGCATGATTTTGCATTTTTTGGCATTAAACTGCAGTTGCCACACTCTTGACCATTCCTCCGGTCTACCTAGATCATCCCTCATTTTCTGTAACCCACCTGGCGTTCTACCCGGTTACATATCTTGGTGTCATCTGCCAAAAGGCATATTTTCCCCTCAATACCACAGGCAATATCACCTATAAAGATATTAAATAGCACTGGTCCATGTACAGAGCCCTGGGGTACTCCACTGGTTACCTTACTATCCCCAGAAGAGATTCCATTTACTACAACCCTTTCTATCCTGTAACCAAGATTGTATCCATGCAACTAGCTTTAAGTCCAACCCTAAAGTTTCCAGCTTATTTAACAGTCTTCGATGTGGCACAGTGTCAAAAGCCTTGCTAAAATCTAGATAAGCTATGTCTACAGCTCCCCCTTTATCTAATAAAGATGGTGACAGAAGAAAGAAGTGCAGACCATGTGGTCTAAACTCAATTAAAACCATGACAACAGTTGTGGGTGCCACCTTAATTACCCCCAAACCCACGTGCACGTGCCTTGCACCTCAGAGACTAAATTGATGCCATAAAGAATACCTAACCCACTGGACAAGGACCGGACCATCAAACATAACCCTGTGTTGTTCAAATGTACAGGGAATCCAGACCTAAGAAAGAAAAACTTCTTTGTTCACCACCACTGTGCTACCTTCCCACCATCACTTACAGTAGATGTCAATGTTACAAGAAGAACCTGAAATAAAAGGGCAGATATCATGAAACAAATAATAAATGCAGCATAATAAATAAATTGACCATTAACTCAAAGCAGGGAAGAAAGAAGGGTGGAGAATTTACAGATGCAAGAGTTAAGAGATTGCCTTCTCTAAGGGCTTATCTACTCTTTCTTGTTTCCTCATCAGTCTGAATAAAACTAAAAAATTCAACAAACTTGTGCTAATCCCTACCCCATTCCTGGGGCCAGATTTACTAAACTGTGGGTTTGGAAAAGTGGAGATGTTAGCAGCTTTCAAATATATCAAGGGTTGTGACCAGCTAGAGGAGGGTGGCATTTTTCAAAAGAAAAGGTGTAATAGAACACGAGGGCATGAATATAAACTGGAGGGTGGTAGATTCAAAGGAAATGTGCGGAAAAATTACTTCACTGAAAGGGTGATAGATAAATTGAATATTCTCCCATCTGAGGTGGTTGAGGCCAATACAGTAGAACAATTTAAACATGCTTGGGATAAATATAAGGGTATCCTAAATTGTAAACCAAATTGAGGGTAAATAGGGTCTAGGGTCAGTATAGGTTTAAATAAACAAATGGGCAGACTAGATGGGCCATGTGGCTCTTATCTGCCGTCACTTTCTATGTTTCTATGTTACCCATAGCAACCAATCAGATTCTAGCTCTCACTTTCCTATTACATACTAGAGAATGTCAGCTAGAATCTCCACTTTTCCAAACTCGCAGCTTAGTAAATCTGACCTCTGGAATTTGGCTTCCCTTTCAATTTCTTTAACCCACAGTTGTCCTTTCTGTCTGGATCACATTTTTATTTCAGTAGTTAAAAGAAATTCAAAAATGCTTTTCAAGAAATATCAGTCCAAATCATTTATTTTCTCTTTCATACAAGGAGTATACTTTGCTTTTGCTTTTAAATTGTTATTTAGACACTGGCTAGGAAACATCACCACTCAACCCTAAAACTGTTTGCAACCGATCAAATTTGCTTCCCCTTAAATTTAACATGGATTTGCTTAGGTGTAATCTCCCACTAGTGATCAGTCAAGGGGCCAGATTTACTAATCTGCGGGTTTTCCCATAGCAACCAATCAGATTCTAGCTCTTACTTTTCTAGTACATTGCAGAGAATGTCAGCTAGAATCTGATTGGTTGCTATGGGCAACATCTCCACTTTTCAAAACCCGCTGCTTAGTAAATCTGGCCCAAGGAGTGCATGGGGGGACAAGCCAGGTTCTTGCAGTGTCTGAAATATATGGGGACAGGATAATACTTGAGAGTAACAGTAAATAGATGAGCTGATACGCACCTGGACAAACCATGCTGCATGCAGTGAAAATACTAGCAGTGTGATAGTGTGATATTGATTATGACTTTTGATTATGTTTTTGATTATATAGGGTTATGTTTATTGTGTATAGTGATATATTATTTAATCTTCCTCAGGGCTTTATTTTTATTTTGCCGAAAATGTCTGAGGATTTTATGCATATTATGAGACTCATTCAGACTAGGCATCTATAAAAATGGGTTTCATTTTTGTGTTACTTTCATTTAGCTCCATCATTTTGCATTATGTACATGGTCCTTGGCAAACTAAATAGACCTCAAACATAATGCTTTTGTGTTGAATAATCATGGTGCAGTTCTGTTGCAATAGCACCATGGAAGCTTACAATCTCCTAGGGAACAATGACTTTTGAATTGTATCAGCGAATTTACCAAAATGTTAAAAAGTCCATCTGCGACCTGAAAATAAAATAGCGAGAGTCATGCCGCTTTATAACAATTATACATATATATTTACATTTCCAATATAATAATGAAAACAGAGAAAAGTTAATTTTGGAAGCATTGTAAAAATGAGGAAATTGGACAAAATACTTTCAAGTTAATGCATGTCATTAAGTGTACAGGAAAATGTTGCCATCAGTTACTAAATCTAAAGTTACAGTGTGTATCAGGTCAGTGTACTAAATAAAATGTCAAAATATCTGCAACTGTTTATTCTTTATTTTGACCATAAACTAAATGAATGCAGCATTACATATACTTGTAAAGGCTACAAAAACATATATATAATACAGATACACATTAATGAAGAATAAAATGACAATGGACCAGATCGAGAGTTTAGGACAAATTCTGTACATTAGCCTCTGCAGAATTTGCAATCTTAAATTCAGTATGTACAAGGGGAGTGGGCCCATCCATATATGCGAGGACCCGCCCCACATGCGAATAGAGATTTCTGCATTGGACAAAGCTTTGTTTTCAGCTCTGTTCTAATGCAGATGTGTTTGTACTATACGTACAAACCGACAGGCAACTTACAAATGCACTGTACACAAGTCGTCTGTCAGTATTAATTCTGGATGCACCCTCCAGGTGTTACAATAAATTTATGATAGTAACTCCTATTGTACGGAACTGCACGATGAGTTCCGTCTGACGGGTCTGGTTCTTCCACCCTGCTCGCACAAATTATGAAAGATGGTTAGAGGGAAGATAGTAATTTTAGAGCAAGGGCTCATCCACATATTTCAGTTAAGGCAGACTTTTGGCAGCATAACTGCCCTAAAGACCGGATGAGAGTGAAAGGGGGATTTCACTCCCCTCTCTTATGCATACTGCCAGACCCCTTGCTACAGAAAGCATGCAGGGGTCTTGATCCAGTCCAATGTGAAAACAATTCCAAGCAAACAACCTAAAAAGGTATTAAAAGTAGTGCTCATAAAAAGGTATTACAACTAGTAATCAATAGACAATATATGCTTTTTATTAGACTAGAGTAAATAAAATAAAAAGGCAGTAAGAAAAATTAGTTTTTATATTATACCTAATAGATGTGTATTTTACTTATAACTTACCAGAAATAAAGAATTCCTGTTAACTAACTGGGTATGTCTAATTAAAAATGGTAGTAGATACTCTAAGGAAGACAATTTTAAACATTTCCAAGAACTTTAGTAACCCAGTGCCAGTATCTGCTAATCTGGCAACAAAAGAATGAAAAATCGCCAAAGCTGGTCAGCGCTAAGTTTGTTCAGACTTAGAAAATAAGGAACGTTTGGTTTACATAATAAACTTTTATCAAACAATGTAATGATAAAAAATCTCCAATAATATAGTAACTAAAAGTAGAATGTTGTTACTAAAGCACAGTGTATCGGCGTCCACTCTCCCCGACACTCCCCCTGTGCGGGCGTATTTCTCATCGCTTACGCCGGCTGAAGGCTACCCTAACATCAGCCGGCGCACACTCGCACACAAGAGTATTACCGCTAAGCCCTCCCTCCCTCATTATAATACCTCCCCCGCCCACCTTCACTAACCTTAACGTAGGGACGCTAGGGGGACGCCCCCTCCAGCGTCCCTACGCTGTTCCTACGGACGCCCGATCTTTAATTTTTTTTTTAGCCGATCTTACGCTTACGCCCGCCTTCCTAGGTCTGGACGGCCGCGGGCGTAGGTCTGGATCAGGCCCTAGGTGGAAAGATCGCAATGAAAATAATCTAATCAAGAGAGAGCACACTTCCACATGCTATGCACAACTAACTAGTGAGTTACCTGATTTAGAAGTCTACTCCTTTGTTGTTGAAATATGGGAATTTCCTCCAATAGCTGCAGCCAGTATTTGAGAAACAAGAGTAAAGTTGTATTGTATGGAAGAATATGGCGAAACAGGTTAGTAAATTGTTATAAACTTCAAAGCAAACCTAGGATAAATTCTAAGAGACAGAGATTATATGTAGCATTTCTAGAGTTATAATTTAAACTGGTAATTAGTCTCAGAGTGATAAATGCATAGAATAGCTTGGAGGACGATATAGGAATCCTGCTATGCGGTGAGAATCCAGCTGATGAAATATTAGCAACTGCAATTCTATAATTACCAGCTTCATGTAGAGTGGTCGAAAATTTTACGACTTTTATGAATAGTAAAGTATATCAATCAGCTATAGGTGATTGATTAGATATTTTTTATATTTTTCCCTGAAACACAAGAGCAGTATCTGAAATACTTTCTATAAAAAAAAGTGAAAAAACTATTCTCTCACAAGAAACAGCTAGAACGCTCATTCATGCCCTAATCATATCCCGTATTGATTACTGCAATGCCCTTCTTATTGGTCTCCCACAAAATAAAATTGCCCCTCTACAGTCTATATTGCATGCAGCAGCGAGACTGATCTTCCTTGCAAAACGCTCAACTACAGCTACTCCACTCTGTCAGTCTCTACATTGGCTGCCTGTAAAATACAGAATCAAATACAAAATCCTCTTGCTAACCTATAAAGCCATAAGCAACACTGCACCCGCATACATTTCCTCACTTGTCTCAAGATATATCCCAGCACGTTCTCTCAGATCATCACAAGATCTACAACTCACCTCTGTACCTCATAAATGCTCAGATTTAAGGTTGCAAGACTTCCCCCGGGCAGCACCCACTCTCTGGAATAGCCTTCCTCGCTCATTAAGACTATCCACTACTCTACAATCTTTCAAGCGTTCCCTTAAAACTCATCTCTTCAGACAAGCTTATCAAATTCCACAACCACCCTAAGCATTAAATACCATATTATCAACCACTTCTACAATTTAACACATTACGAACACAAACCCGCACACTCTCTGTTCTACAATTCCCTCATCTCTGCTACTAACACTGCTGTGTGACTGGAGCATACAGAGCATTGAGCACTTTTGTCATACACCCTGGCTGGTCCATTGTGTGATATATAGCACTTGCCCTTATGTATCAAACCCATTGTCCTGTAGAGTGTAAGCCTGTGAGCAGGGCCCTCTTACCCACCCAGTCTGTCTGTTATTCCCCAGTATTGTTATAAAGATTGTAACATTGTAAAGCGCTACGTAATCTGTGGGCGCTATATAAAAACCTGTTAATAAATAAATAATAAATATTCTGTTCTCTTGTTTATAGTAATTATTTATTTATTTATTATTTATTTATTAACAGGTTTTTATATAGCGCCAGGAGATTATGTAGCACATTTTTAACAATCAGTATAAACAAGACTGGGTAATAACAACAGATTGGGTGGGTAAGAGGGCCCTGCTATCAAGCTTACACTTTATAGGACAGTGGGTTTGATACATAAGTACAAATGTTTTATATCACACAATGGAACCAGCCTGGGTAAAAGGTAAAAGTGCTCTCAGTGCTCTGCATGATCCAGCAACACAGCAGTGTTAGTAACAGAAATGAGGGAATTTTAGAATAGAGAATGAGAGTGTGCGGGTTTGTGTTAATTATGTAAAAGAAAGGAAAAAAGTGGTTGTTAAAATGGTACATAAAGCTTAGGAAGATTGAGAAATTTGATAAGCTTGTCCGAAGAGATGAGTTTTAAGAGGGCAACCAGTGTAGAGACTGACAGAATGGACTAGCACTAGATGAATATTTTGCATCAGTTAATCAGTTATGCTGCTGCATGCCATATAGACTTTAGAGGGGTAATTTTATATTGTGGGAGTCCAATAAGAAGGGCATTGCAGTAATCAATGTGGGAGATAATTAGTGCATGAATGAGAGTTTTAGCAGTTTCTTGAGAGAGATATTTTCAAATTCTGGAAATGTTTTATAGGTGTATGTTTAGAAACAGATTGAATATTAAGAAGCAGGTTGAATGTGGGGCATAAAGGACAGTTCAAAATCAAGTGTAACATCTAGGCAGCGAGCATGGCAAGTGGGGAATATTTCAGTGTTGTCAACAGAAATAGAGATTGTTGGCAGGAGGAATTATTAATAAAGACATTCAGTTACACGAGCCAGCACAGTTGGTGATAGTTCAAGGTGGATAGGTAGATTTGTGTATCATCTGCATAGAGATGATATTAAAAACCAAATGACTTTATTAGTTGTTGAAGGGAAGAGTTATAGATAGAGAAGAGCAATGGACCCAAGACTGAGCATTGAGGTACCCCAACAGATAGTGGAAGAGCAGAAGAGGTAGATCCAGAAAATAATTAATAATAATAATAATAATAATAATAATAATAATAA
>WWET01004764.1:97330-108482 GCA_011038615.1 Limnodynastes dumerilii | reverse complement strand
TAAGGGTTAGGGCCATAGAAGGGGAGGGTTAGGGTCAGGCTGCGGGGAAGGGGGTCTGAGGGTTAGGCTATAGAGAAGGGAGTATTAGGGTCAGGCTAGGGAGAAGGGAGGGTTAGGGTCAGGCTGCGGGGAAGGGAGGGTTAGGTTCAGGCTGCGGGGAAATTAGGGTTATGGTTATGAAAGGGGAGGGTTAGAGTTAGAATTAGGGGAAGGGTTGGGGTTAGTTTAGCCACTAACCTTTCAGAGCAACAAGCTCGGTGCTCCGGGGATCGATTGCTATGCATCTTCGAGGCATAAGCAATCTATATCCCAGCTAGTTCTAAACTGGCTGTGTGTTTGCGGGGACCCACACCAGGCTATGCCTCCTTAAATACAAGGAACAAAAGAGGTCCGGCGCTCCAAACAAACATTATATAACACTGTGTGTCAGCACATAAATAAAAACAAGGTTTAGTTCACAATATAGCTATATTGGGTTAAGTTCATCTGCCCAGCATAAGGCATCTCCTGTAGGTGAGTCCCTATTCATTTGCTATATGTGTACTCAAGAGGTTTGTATTAAGACACTCTTGCATTTGAATGGCATGCAGCAGCCATGTTGGGGAGGGGTCAAACTCCCAACTGAAACTAAACAGTAGTAAGAAGACTGGCTGCACTTCTGATTCAGCAAATTAAATGTGTGCAAGTGTATATATAAATATAGAGGTGCAGCCTATGCCTCTTTAAATGCATGCCTACCGGGTTTAAATTGCTAGACCACACCTCTACAGTTAAAACCTGCATTGCTGCGTACACCATTGGCAGAAATGGGCAGGGCTAGTTAGATGGAGTGTGACTTAAAAATGAGCATAGATAATGTATTAATTTTATTTAAACAAAAAGATATTAGACTAGAAAGGTATAATACAGACAGTTCACTTCTTTTTATCTCTTTGAAAATCATATGTCTCCTGTAATCATTTCAGCCCCCTTATATGTCTCCTCCTTTCAGGTCCCCTGTATGTCCTTGGAATGGATCCAGACTTTGGATCAGATTTGATATTCTAACTACTGCATGTAGGAGAGCAGTATTCATCTTGTAAGAATATGCGGAATGAATACTGGATCATACGTAAGGCTGTAGCCAAGCCCTTACTATACAATATACTGTATGTAGTAGGCCCAGATTCAACTGCACATACCAAGAACCCAAAAATATACACGGAAACCCCAGCCGACTGACACATTGGCACAAAATGAGTCCTGCATGCATGGCTAGAGGGGTAAGACTCTTAATGCAAATGAGCTGCACACGGGCTACTAATGTACAGTATGGGCGTTCCAACAGAGATAGCACTGATTCACAAGTAGGAGTGCCTTGTGTAAACTAACATACGCACAGGAAAATTTAAGACAGCCACTCGTAAGTTGATGAACCGTATTGTTTGCTGTGAGGCCATGCATATTCTCTTACTTAGTTCAGCCCACACCTACAGCGTGTTTTTAATCAATGGATATGTGTTTTTAAATGAAACAAATAAATGCTTGTTTATTTAATTCTATGCTGATTTTACATTTTGTGCAAGACTTTAACCTTGTAAAGGTGCCATTATTTGGTTTTAGTTTTTGAAGGTTTTTTATTATTATTTTTATTTACTTTAAATTTTGTTAACAAACACAATTACATTTACTTATATTTGACTGTGTTTGGCTGTTTGAGATGTTTATCTTTTTTTTTAAATAAAAAAAATAAATGTTTTATGAAAGTCTCTTTTGTATATCGTTGTATTTCTAACTTCATGCAGTATGCGTTTATGTGTATTGGTAGGTATGCCATGATTATTCTTATTTCAAGTTGTATTTTTAATGGTTACTTTTGTTTACATACGCTAATGAGAGTATGTGTGGCACCCTTGCACTTGCAGTCTAAAAGTGCAGGGTGCGCAAGGAGGCTTAACTGATTTTAATTGAAGGTGTCCATGGAGAGGCAACCCGGACACAATTAAGAATGCTACGGTTGCAGCTTCCACAACACACTTTCTTGGACTTTAAGGAGGCCGTTATTAAAGTTCTGGGTATGGTTGTGGAGCAGAAAACAGACTTTCCTGAAATGGCAGAGCTTTCATGCCTAGCTCGTCTGAAAGATGCGACTTTCCAGAGCTCACGTCTGACATCTCCTGAAATATTGCACAGCTGACATCCGTTACAAATGCTAAAGAAGCAAATGGAAGAATTGATATTAGGGATGGCAGAGATGCGCCAAGAGGTTCATAGCTTGGCTCAGTCATCGGTGTCAATTTATGAAGAGCCGAAATGGAGAAACAGACGACAAGGAAATGATGATTGGTGGGAACCACCTCGAGATTCCTGGAGAAAACCCACTATTATGATGATCAAGGTCGGCCTATTTGCTGCAGATGTCAAAAAGCTGGACATATTGAAAGATATTGCCTACAACAAGGGTCTTTAAATTACAACCCCCCCCCCCCCGGGGGGGGGGGGCGGGCCTCGGGGCAAACAGGAAGAGCAGTTAAAACTAGTTATCATCGGCCCGAGTCACCATCTTTGAAAACAAACAGAAACATTGTTACCATCGCAACCAAGGTTTTGGGAACTGTCAAATGGTTCAACGACCGTAACGGATACGGCTTTATCAACCGAAATGACACCAAAGAAGATGTGTTTGTCCATTATACTGCCATAAAGAGGAACAATCCAAAGAAGTATCTTCGCAGTGTGGTGTTAAATAGTGTGAATGACAGACCATTTTTGGATTTTTCTTTTAAATATGGTCAATTCAAGATTTTTCTTTTAAATATGGTCAATTCAAATAATAATTCCATAACTAAAATGATGTGTATATTACAGTTAAAATGGTGTAAGTCATACATTTTCCTATTCATTAATAGTTTTTGTATAATTGTGAAGCATCAGTTTTTAAGATAAACAGAATCCGTAGGATATCAGTATATGAGGACAAAGGGCCTGATCCAGAGCTACGAAATTGGCTGATTTCGAGCGAGCGTACGACCGTTTTTTGCGTATTTTTCGTACGAAAATTCGCACCGCGCATGCCCAGTATGACAGCTTCCTGTCGGCTGGACGACATGAGCGTATAGCGTTCGTATGGTGTGCGAATTTTTCGCTCAAGGGGCGTGCGTTCAGTACGACGGCCGCCTGGGCGCTCGTTTTACAACAGGGAGGCGGGGATAGCCATTTAAATTGTACAGTATGGGCGTGCTAAGGCCGTACGATTTTCGTATTATGTGCGAAAATTCGTACGGCCGACGGTAGTACCCAGTGTAGGATATAGCAGCCGTAAGCAGGTACTTTACTATGGGAGTGTTAGGGGCGTGCATGTTTTTTTCGCACGGTCGAACGTACGCATTCGCCCGCCGTGCGAATTTTCGTAGCGCTGGATCAGGCCCAAAGACACTATAGTTGGTCTTTAGGCCCACATCTGGAAAGGATTAAGTCAAGTCTCATGAGAATGGGGGTTGTAGGTTTTCAGCATCATGTGTAGAAACCAGTTCTTACTAGTTTTGCATATAGGTTGGCAGACAAAGAGATATTTTGATATATCTGAGACTCTGGTCACTTTGGACACGCTCTTACACACACTGAGACACACTTGGACACACTCTTGCACACTCTTGCACAGACACAGACACATTGCTACATACAAGCTGCTGGATGAGCTTTTACATACATATACATTTGAGGAGACATTTGCTCTGAAATACACACACAATGCATACATAATATAAGAAATAACTTTGTAAGCTTTTGTTTTGCAATTATTTGAACTTTGTTGTAAAATCTTCTAAGTGCATTAAATATTTTGACTGATATTACATTCAAGAGAATATCTTTATTTGAATGCACTAAACAAGTGACTTTATTCCAACTCAAACGATTGGATCTGTGAGTTTGAAGTTCTCTCTCAAACCTATAATTGTTTTATCCAAGTTGGAAGACAATTAATAGAAGGAAGAAGAATCATTTTTTTATTATTCATCTTCAAGGACTACATTTTACATGTGGGAGATGGAGAGATAGTGGAGTTTAATGTAGTGGAAGGCCGGAAGGGTACTGAAGCAGCTAATGTCACTGGTCCTGATGGTGTCCCAGTTCAAGGCAGTAAATATGCAGCAGATTGCGATCACTACTGGCGGTATCCACGATACAGGGATCCTCCACGTAACTACCAGCAAAACTACCAGAACAGTGAGAGTGGAGAGAAACCCGGAGAAATTGAGAGGGTAGCAGAGAAAGAGGGCACTGATCAGCAACAGCCATATTGGAAACATCCCTATCCACCCTACTTTGTAAGAAGATCATATGGGTGTAGACTGCAGTATTCCAATGCCCCAGTACAGGGTGAAGTGGTGAAGGGAGCAGTTAACCAAAGTACAGGAGACCAAGGCAGTTCAGTGCGAGAGAACAAGTGGAGAGAATTCAAGTCAGAGTCTGGAAATATAGTTCACCAAATTAGTAAAGAAAATGAAGGAACATTAAAAATGGAGCATCAAGATCAGTTAAAATTGTGTGTTACTCAGTCATCGGGATTGATCATTAAAGAACCTCGGGCTGGATTCAGAGCTCCGGCCGCAATGCAATTGAGGCCGGAGCTCTGCTAAAAGTGCTACTGCGCATGCGCAGTAATTTTGGAACGTAATCTACGTTACTTCTTGCAACGTAGATTGCGTACACGTGGTTTAAAAAGACTGCATGTATGCAATCTACGTTGCAAGAAGTAACATAGATTACGTTCTAAAATTACTGCGCATGCGCAGTAGCACTTTTCGCAGAACTCCGGCCTCAATTGTATTGCGGCCGGAGCTCTGAATCCGGCCCTTCTTGTGCAGCCTGCTCCAAATCCATTATTACTGTTGGATAGCCCATTAAATTTAATAATGAATATGTATTGGCCTCTTGTACCATTTTATACCAGATATAGTTAGAATAAGAAAGAGACACAACAACAGGTTTGCAGAAAACTTGTTTTGATATGTTTTATTGTTATAATGTTAAAAATTTGATGTTTGTTTATTAGTTCCAACTTGGATATTTTCTCTGAAATGTTTTTGTGATAAAACTACGCGTGGGGACATGCATTGTTAAAAGTATGGGGAAATGTGGCACCCCTGCACTTGCAGTCTAAAAGTGCAGGGTGCGCAAGGAGGCTTAACTAATTACAGGCAGCGTGAGGGGAGAGAGAGCTGGCAGGCAGTCAGCTGGTGCAAGGTCCGTTGCTTGGCCAGTAAACAGAGGTGCGCACTGTGCAGTGCGAGGAACCTCTGGAAGCTTCGGGGGAAGGTGAGAAGAGTGGGAGAGGCAGTTGGAGTTAGGCAGTTGGTGTGAGGAGGCAGTGAAGGAAGGCTGTGTGGTGAGAGGCAGTAACGGGAAGCAGAGTGGTGACATCAGAAGAGAGTGTGGCAGACGGCAGACAGATATCAGAGACAGTGAAGAAACGGTGCTGACAGCGGGAGGTATTGAATCAGAGAGAGAGCTGGTGAAAACGGAGCAGCCAAAAGAGTGTGAGCGGAGGTATCGGGAGAGAGTGAGAGGTGTAAAAGAGCAGCTGAGAGAGGAATCAGAGGAGACGGTGAGACAATCGGAAAGGAAAAGAAAGACGTGAGGTTTTGACAGAGATTAGGTATAAAGGATGTGGCAATAGTGGAGAAGGTGCTGTTTTACTTAGGGAGGCGTTGGGGAAGAGCTGGAGAAGGTGCTGTGAGTGAGGAAACATTGGAGGTGCTTGAAAGGTGCATAGGAAGTATTGGTGGACAAAGAATGTGTTAAGAGACTCATCTGAACTAATAATACAGTATAGGAGAATATTGAACAGGCTGAGGAATATCTTAGGAAATACTAATAATTGGACTGATATCACTTTTCTTCAGAAGAGAGACTTTGATGAAATTTTTGTTCACTTGCATGCATAATTCCTTATGTAAAATTCAGTTATGATAATTTAATGTAATGTTACTAATTATACCGTGATTGAATAATTTCAGAAATAGAAATTGCTAATTTAGGTATATCTGAGGAATGTTTAAATTTGTTTTGTATGCTTTTCCTAATTGACGTTCTGATTGTTACATGATAAATTATTTTATTCTGTGATATGTAGTATATATTCAAACATATTGTGTGAAAATTATAAGTGTAGTATTTTTATTAGGTAGAGAAAGTTACAATTGAGACGTTCATATAATACCGACATAGAGTAGTGAAGAACGGTTGATTATTAGTAGGAATTATAATATTTTACTAGTGAACTGTGAAAGTGTGATGTGTTAATTATCTAACTTTAATTATCTGTTAGTGAATATGAACCAAATAATTAATAACAGATAATTTATTTCGTAAAATAGGTAAAAGTTTTCTGCTAATCTTTCACATCTTTAAAAAGTAAAATATATTTAGTTTATTAAACGCTGGTACAAAAAGTTTCTGAGTTTTCTTGCATTGCTTACACCTCTCTGCAATCCACCAATACCATCACATTTATTCTGTAGCCCTTACCACCCGGGTACTACATATGTGCTGCTTTTAGAATAAAAAAATGTTTTTACATTTCCAAATCCTACTCAGTGCGTTTAGCTATGTATCTTTAAATCATAAGAAATTTTAAGCATCTAAACGCACATCCAATTTACAGCTTATAAAGTCTGCATGTCCCTAATTATACAAAAGAGAGACTTATATCCTTACGTACCACTCTCAACACAGGGGGAGTGGTTAACCAGGTTCTGTAATCGGTATTACAGATTTTTTGTGTGCATATATTTAGGAAAGTTCGCAATTTAACTATGAATCAGGTACATAAAGCCAATTATATATCTGGAGAAATGTAACTTGAGATGACTGGAGCGCCTCAGATATCGGTGGTTATGATAGTTATAAATCCAATACAAATCCAATGTTGCCGGGATAGAGGAATTGCGGTGGAAAAAAACAATAAAAAGACAAAAAAAGGGGGGGAAAATGTAAGTGTAGTATGTTAGGACAGAAATGGGTCACACCCACAGTGTTGGGAGATTACAGTAATTACCAATTAAAACAGTGCTTCCAACACCTGGGGATATTATAAGAATAAATTAAAAACACATGCAAATAAGGGCTAAAATAAATAGGTGCAAGAACCAAAGTTCTGTATATGAGCGTACCAGAGGACACCTTGTGTCTAAAGCGCGTAGTAGTTTCTTTTGTAGTTCAGCAACAAGCACAAGCGACATAGAAAATAAAATTATAGAAAGACATAAAGCATCATCCTTATATAATAAAAGCTTCTTTTAATTAAATCCTTAAAAATGGCTGTGTACGAAAAAGCAATTTAAAACAAGCGTATAAATATATATTGCAGTCTTATCTGTGGATGGTCTCAGGACTGCAGACAAGAGACAAACACCATGTGCTCCACTCCTCCTCGATATGCGTCCACACCTCGGGTGAGTAGCTGATGGATGTCGTAATGCTGTGTATGATGCTTTAATATGCAGCAGAAGAGATAGCGCCTTTCAACCAACGCGTTTCATCCGCACAGTTTAGAATTAACTGGCGTGGACTTCCTCAGGGATAAGTATTGTGGCGCCGTGGCTGTCTTCCTACTTTATATGTAGCGGAGATAGTCAATTAAGTTTCGGAAGTTATCTCAGCGGGGTGCCAGGACTGGGGCAGAACGGTCTCAAATGAGTTAACAAAATTGCATGGCCATTGCTGATAAACTCAATCACAAGTAAAGGTTGCATGTGAGTTAAAAACCATGAGAACAACTAAAACGAACAGTCTAACGGTGACAGGTATATACAGAACTATACATAAAACTTTATAATGGTCAATGACAACAATAATATGAAAATGAAAAACACAGCAATTAATTTAATACAAGGATAATTTACCAAAGGAGGAACTTGGGACAGAACTGTAACAGTTAGGATATTTATAATAACGGACATGATTTAACGGGTTCGCTTTACAGTAAATGGAACCTAGACCACTGGGAAAGAATTTAGCCAAATGAAGCGGGAATAAGAAGAAGAAAAAGAAGGAGAAAGAGAAAGATGCCACAATCAGGGCATTCTTTTAACGCTATGTTTATACTGATGGGTCAGCAAAAGGGCATATGGAAAGTAACCAATAAGGACCCTGATTTTATTCATACAATATATATTGCTTTGCCTCTAATATTAGATTGGGTAAAGGATTATAAATGTTCAAATTATGACATGCAAGCAGTTGATGACTTAATCCAAGGTACACTATATCCACTCCACGAAAAATGCGACAATAGGGACCCGAATAGAACTGTCACCATTGTAATATTTACAGAACTCATAAATGATAGATTGGTTAGGAAAGGTAATACCCGCTAATAAGCGTCACCTACTCTAAAGGGTGCAAGAGATTCATTTAAGATTATGTAAAGATATATATTTAGTGTTTTTAGAGTTAGAAAAAAGGGGGGGGGGAGAATATGTGTCTCTTTAACAACCATTATTGATGAAATGTGATTATTTAATGTCACAAGATGTGATATAATGGGATCCGTTATTACCAGTAATCAATTGCTATTCATAGATATATCGATATAAAAATAAATCAATTTATATAAATAACTAAAAGGAAACATGATTAACTGTAACTAGGACCGTTATATTGTTAATTAGAACCAAACCCATAATGTGCAAATGAAAATTAATTATTAGAGTTAAAAATAATAATAATAATAATATTTTTGAGTTTAAAAATTTTTTTAGAGTTAAGAATTTTTTCGAGTATTTTAAAGTTGAAAGAAAATGTAGAACATTAAATTCTAGTTAATAATTTCAGGTGTTAATTGAAATATAATTCTAAGTATGAGGAATAAAAGGGACTATGATGGATAAGGGAAATTGATGATTAAACTTATCCATCATAGTCTCTTTTATTTATTCATTCCTTCTTTAGTACTAGACATAATTATTTTATTTCCAATTTGGTATCCTTATTTTCCACAGAATATCATCATCACTGACTCTTTCCTTTTTTCCTTTTAACCTTAAAAAATTCACTCCCTCACCTGCGGATACACTTTTTTAGTTATGCTCTGTAATCCAATCTCTATTTAAAACCTTTGAAGTTTCCATAATCATGCACAATAACATATCTAAAGAAATTCCTCATACTTAGAGTTAAATTTCAATTAACACCCGAAATTATTAACTAGAATTTAATGTTCTACATTTTCTTTCAACTTTAAAATACTCAAAAAAATTCTTAACTCAAAAACATTTTTTAACTCAAAAATATTATTATTATTATTATTTTTTTTTTTTTTTACTCTAATAATAAATTTTCATTTGCACATTGCACTTTATGGGTTTGGTTCTAATTAACAACATAACGGTCCTAGTTACAGTTAATCATGGTTCCTTTTAGTTATTTGTATAAATTGATTTATTTTTATATCGATATATCTATGAATAGCAATTGATTACTGGTAATAACGGATCCCATTATATCACATCACACATTAAATAATCGCATTTCATCAATAATGGTTGTTAAAGAGACACATCTTCTCCCCCCCCCCTTTTTCTAACTCTAAAAACACTAAATATATATCTTTACATAATCTTAAATGAATCTCTTGCACCCTTTAGAGTAGGTGACGCTTATTAGCGGGTATTACCTTTCCTAACCAATCTATCATTTATGAGTTCTGTAAATATTACAATGGTGACAGTTCTATTCGGGTCCCTATTGTCGCATTTTTCGTGGAGTGGATATAGTGTACCTTGGATTAAGTCATCAACTGCTTGCATGTCATAATTTGAACATTTATAATCCTTTACCCAATCTAATATTAGAGGCAAAGCAATATATATTGTATGAATAAAATCAGGGTCCTTATTGGTTACTTTCCATATGCCCTTTTGCTGACCCATCAGTATAAACATAGCGTTAAAAGAATGCCCTGATTGTGGCATCTTTCTCTTTCTCCTTCTTTTTCTTCTTCTTATCCCCGCTTCATTTGGCTTAATTCTTTCCCAGTGGTCTAGGTTCCATTTACTTTAAAGCGAACCCGTTAAATCATGTCCGTTATTATAAATATCCTTACTGTTACAATTCTGTCCCAAGGTCCTCCTTTGGTAAATTATCCTTGTGTTAATTTAATTGCTGTGTTTTTCATTTTCATATTATTGTTGTCATTGACCATTATAAAGTTTTATGTATAGTTCTGGATATACCTGTCACCGTTAGAATGTTCGTTATAGTTGTTCTCATGGTTTTTAACTCACGTGCAACCTTTAATTGTGATTGAGTTTATCAGCAACGGCCATGCAATTCTGATATCTCATTTGAGACAGTGCTGCCCCCCGTCCTGGCACCCCGCTGAGATAACTTCCGAAACTTAATTGACTATCTACGCTTCGTATAAAGTAGGAAGACAGCCACGGTGCCACAATACTTATCCCTGAGGAAGTCCACGCCAGTTAATTCTAAACTGTGCGGATGAAACGCGTTGGTTGAAAGGCGCTATCTCTTCTGCTGCATATTAAAGCATCATACACAGCATTACGACATCCATCAGCTACTCACCCGAGGTGTGGACGCATATCGAGGAGGAGTGGAGCACATGGTGTTTGTCTCTTGTCTGCAGTCCTGAGACCATCCACAGATAAGACTGCAATATATATTTATACACTTGTTTTAAATAGCTTTTTGGTATGCAGCCATTTTTAAGGATTTAATTAAAAGAAGCTTTTATTACATAAGGATGATGCACTATGTCTTTCTATAATTTTATTTTCTATGTCGCTTGTGCTTGTTGCTGAACTACAAAAGAAACTACTATGTGCTATAGACACAAGGTGTCCTTTGGTACGCTCATATATAGAATTTTTGTTCTTGCACCTATTTATTTTAGCCCCTAATTGCACATATCATTCTCATAATATTATAACCCCAGGTGTTGGAAGCACTGTTATCATTGGTAATTACTGTAATTTCCCAACACTAAGGGTGTGATCTATTTCTGTCCTAACATACTACACTTAAAATTCCCCCCCTTTCTTTGTCTTTTTATTATTTTGTTTTATCCACCGCAATTTCTCTATCCCGACAACATTGGATTTATATTGGATTTATAATTATCATAACCACCGGTATCTGAGGCGCTCCA